>PVKE010012120.1:0-38919 GCA_004027555.1 Craseonycteris thonglongyai
CTTCCAAAATAGTTTGGGGTGTTTTCCCTTGTTTTGTGAGGGACTTAATAACAGAGAGTAATTCTATTTTATCCATACTTGGGGTTTTCTTCACATTTGGCATGCTGTTTTGGTGGTATCTGAAAGAACATGGATACAAGTAGACTAAAATTTGGTACCTATACTAATAAGTCACAGAATCAAATTGTGTGTATTAGTACTCCCAACTCTCGAATAACCCCACCTCCCCATTTTGTGAATTTCTTGACCACCTTTAATAAAAACATGGCCTCTCATATATTTAACATAATCAGATAGTAAATTGCTGAAACAAAATTATATTATTTACAGAACTATAATAGTTAATAAGGTGATTAAACTTTCAAAACTTAAATGGCATTAACAGAAAACACAAACATACTTAAGTTCAAAACCACAGAACTATTTGAAAGAGATGTAAAGAGTCACAGAAGCAGATGTTCAATATTTTACATATAAATATAAATACATTTTGGGCTTTTATAAAGTAGCATTTTGGGTTGCTAAGACTGAGAAAACATAAACCATTATAAAGACATTAATAAAATACTGCATCTAATATGTTTGCATTGAAATGTTCAGTGGCTGCTGCAAAGGTCATAAATAAAGTAGCACTTTTCAGTGACATACCATATCTGAATATATTTGGGTACTGAGGACTATTTAGAAGAACAAATAATGCTAGCAAAGTATTTTTCATTGGAGCTTAGTTGATGCACATATATTTCCATAAGAACATGTTTATTTACTATATGGACAATTTAAGTCTGATAAGTTTAGGATGGAAGAGTTCTTTCTTTCTCTCTCTCTCTCTCTCTCTCTCGCTCGCTCTCTCTCTCTCTCTCTCTCTCTCTCTCTCTCTCTCTCTCTTTCTCTTGCTTAATTTTGAACAAACACAACCACCTCTGCATTCCATAAAGCTATACTTTTTACATTACAGACAAATGTAATTTGGTGGGTAAACTTTGGCTACTAATAAATTCTAATTGTGCAGCTGTAATATCAGGAAACATTCTGGAGCAGTTATTCTAATTAAGAAACTTGGACCAGAATGTAAAGCATCACAATGCTTCTTTCGTTGACAATGTTATGTTAAAAAATGTAATCATTTTGATGAAATAGTATTCTAAATGATATAATAAAATTATAAATAATGTAAAGGTTCATGAGTTAAATTTGATAATATTCTTCATTAAATAATATAATAGAGAGTTATTATAAGTAACTATTATTGCAGGCTGAGCTACCAAGTTTATTGATGTTAAAGAATCTATCAAAAATGTTTGCACTAAGAAAATATGTGATGTTTTGTCAGATAAGAATCCACTTTGATTCAAACTGTGAATCAGGTGTAAACAAAACAACTATATATATATTTTTTATTTGTTTGACATATTTGTCATTTCATTAATTCTATTCCTTATGTAAGAATGATGCAACATTTTTTCCAATGATAGAATATGACAAAGAACAAATTGGAGGCTTTCAACAAATTGCAATGATGGTTTCCAAAATTTAAGTGTTTTAGAAAGGTAGATGATTATTCTGTTTATACATACTTGCCAGATATATCCTAGAACACCATATAAGTTTGGTAATATATTTTGAGTTTTTTCCTCCAAAAGAGATCTGTTCATGTGAAATTCATGGATCCAGAAATCATTTATTCCACTAAACAATAACGTAAACTAAACCATAACTCTATAGTATAAATTATTAAAATTACTACTGATGATGAATTGAAGACACTGTTGACCACAAAGCATAACTTGTTCATTTTTCATAAACATGAAAATAAACATTCTTAGTGTGCTAAAATTGCTTTAAAAATATTTTCTTCCCGGAACAGAACTTCTGGGAAAGGAAGCTTAGAAGAAGTCGTTTCTTTACTCTGAGTACTATTAGAACAAGACAGAAACAGTTTAGCTATGCATTATTCCCTGTGAGTATGATTGCCATCAGTCTGACCTATTTTGTGGAAGTTACCAAGCAAGAAAAGAACTCATTTGTCACATTAAAAACTGTAAATATGGGTGGAATCAGTATTAATTTCAGTTTACCTATTAGCATCTCCATAGGAAATTCCTGTTTTATTTCCATAAATTTTCTAGCTGTTGTGAAACTGTAATTCCCAATATCATCGCTTATATGTACACTTAATAAACAATGCTGATCAGTTTTATACTTTTTCTATGCTATATCTATTCTTATTATAGTTATTAAAATTTATTTTATTGCTGTTGAACCGAAAAAGTACTTTTTAAAGAGGAATTTAAATGAAGTGTTTAAAAAAAAACTCTATTTTAAATAGACGAAGTAATTAGTAAAGTTTAAAACTTTATAAAAATAAAATATTTGAATCAAAATAATTTGAAAAGTGAAAGATACTAGCATAAACAGTCAATGTCATGAAATAAATTGTCAACAAGAATAATGACACGGTGTAATTATGACTTCAAGTGCTAGAAAGAAGATAAAAAAGAATGGCCGTAAAGTGACAGACTGGAAAGTGATTCTGAAGGAGAGTTTGTGTCATTATTTCCTCTTGGAGAAGCAGTGAGATAACTGATTGGTCTGTGTGAAGTCAGGAACAGGGCACAAGAATCTTAAGTTTTTCCCTATCTTTCTCACTTCATCTCTGAGGTGTGTACTCTTGTTTGTACTAAGTCATTCTATAAGCTGGAGATAGGGACTCTATCCTTGTGGACTGAGGTTTCAGTTTTTCAGCATAGCCTATGACTGTATGACTCATAAGGTACATTCTTCCACTTAGGTCAGAACAAAAGCTGATTTCTTGTCTTCATCTGTTTGGCTCCTTTGTGCACCTTATTTTGGATGGAAATCTGAAAATAGCATTTATCGTTATCACGTCCCAGTGCCTACAAAAAAAAAAATGCAGTTTTGCAAGTCATAAGCTGAAAATCAAAATAATATTTTATTATTTGTATTGTATTGATATATTACAGTCTTCACTCTCTCTCTCTCTTCCTCCTCCTCATCTATCAATTATCTATCTGTTTTTCTACCTATCTATCTATAATCTATCTAGCACCCAATATTATAGTCTTTGGACTGGTATCCTTGCACCAAGAGTTATGTCATAAATAGTTTTGATAACACTCTCATACATATTTCATTATCTGAAACAATGTCATATTTACAATTCATTTTTTTGTGAAATACCATATGTCAGTTTCTCTAGAATGATCTTGTGTCACATGGAAGATTTTTATGTACTTACCTGTTACCACAGAGATTGTCATAGAGGTAAAAATAATCCCATCTTTCCAATCACTTTAACACGGATTAAAAAAAACAGATTTGTCGTACTCTGCTCCATTAACTGGAGTTCTTGTCAACTTGCATTATATATGAATAACACAAAGATTTAAAGATATTCCCTTTGGTTAAATGAGAAAACCTAAATTTCCAGGAGCACACAGGATTAATCACTTATTATAAAAGAATGTACACACGATTAAACAAACATTTGCAGAAACTTTTAGGAAGGAGGAAAACAAACATTAGTTGGTGATCAAAATGGGGGAAAGAAAAGATACCCAGAAATATAAATTCTCATTTTCTCTGGTGCAGCATTTTGGGGTCTAAACACTTCAATATTCTGGTCCTTCTGTGTCTGTGCTTGCCCCTGTGGTCAGTGAATTTTCAGCAGAGAAACACTTGGCCTTGGCAGTCGCCTGTTAGCCAGGCACATAGAGCAGATTACTAAGCATCTTGTCTTTCATCTTTCATTTTATGCTTTTAAACACTTCTCAATGCCAAAGGAGTCAAGAGAGACTTAAATTCAAAAGAAGGAATGTTTAATACAACAAAAACAGATAGATGAACATACCATTTTAAATAGTATGTGCGTCCATTTTCAAAAACTGCTTGCACTGTATCAGAAGGATGATGGATAGGGGATTTCTATGATTAGCCTACTTGTTATGCTAAAGGAAGCACCCATCTTACATTTGATTTTGTTAATGGAAAGCACCAATACCAAACCATTGTGGAAAAGAAACTTTTGTTTTTCACCAATTCTACTTTGAAATAAATTGCATGGTCACTTTATAATTTATGTTGCCCCTCATATTCAAAAAACGATGATCTATGTATTCCTTTTGTTTTCTTAGGTTTTCTTTAAATGCTAGTAAGTTCACCTGCCAGTTTCTACCATTAAATAGTTAAACAAATTTATACATTACCACTGTCTATCATGATCTCTTGCATCTTTCTCCAGATGACAAGTGGTTGCGTGTGGTCAGAATTGTTCACTTTCTCTGTGGGTCACTGGTATTTCTAGTCAAAAGAGAGATATAGTTGGAAGATGTTGTCATGTTTTATTAATCTTATTGACCTGAAAAACAACCTATGTCCCTGTGTGCACTCTAGAATTTCAGATTCACTATTCTCTGAGAAAAGATTTTTCCACCATTGTGACTGAATATGTACTCTGAGAGCTTCCATATTTTGAGAAAGAAATTCAATTACATGATACTTACTCCATCAATTAAGTCTTTTAGGAGCAATGGAAGCTCTGAGTTGGGAACCAAGAACTTTAGGTTATAATCTCATCTCTACTACTAACTAGTTTTATGGTTAGGGCAGGCTAACTACCCACTCTAAGTCTCAATTTCTTGCCTTGTAAATGATAAAGGCACACAGATAATGCTTTTAAGTGATCCAGGTGAGATGTATGACAAAAGGGTATGGGAGTTTTGGTAACTTTTGGGCCCAAGTATAGCTTAAGGGTGTACATGTTCCATTTTTTTTTAATAGTCTGTTAGCTGAACAACACACATTTGTTTTGGATTTAGCTTGGGAGGTCTTAGTTTGCAACTTAGGCTGTTTAAGAAGCTGTCTAAGCCCTTTCCAATGCAAGCTCTTTTGATTCTATGAGTACTCTATGTTAATATTAAAATTAATTTAGTGTGATAGAATAAAAAGCAGGCATGTCTTATAGAAGAAAAGTAACAGAGATCAGAAAGATTCTTTGTGTAATATTTCTTTGGCTGTATAGCCTGAACAAACTTTGTGTTTTCCAAACTTTATAGTAACTAATACCATGAACAGGAACCATCAATATAGAAATTTCCCATCAGCAGCACAATCAGTAGGCCATTAAAAGAGTGCCATCATATTAGGTGGTGAACTTCATTATCCATTCAAAGCCTTTTTACTCTCAGTCTACTTTCTAGCTGTATATATGGGGATTATTAAATGCACAAGAGGCTCAGATAACTAGATTTTCACTTCTTGTCCAATATTTATATGTCCTGGATAAAGTCTTGCAGAGGAGTTGTGATTAGTTGCCAAGGAATAGCAAGAGTCAAATGTAATTGTTAGGATTTAAAGGTTTTTCTGTTTATTTCTGCAAATGCAGAGGATAAACACTGTCAGTTCCAAGTAAACTTTATAGTATATATAATTTGCAAAGATGGTAGTCCTCTATAAAATTTTGTATTGTGCAAAACACATGGCACAGTGTAAGATTTTCAGTCAGTTCCTTGGGATTAATAGTGCCATGTGTAAAAAATCAAGCAACTGCCTCACCCTCTGGCCCCTTTGAAATTCATTAGAAACTTCCATTAAAGAGCTCAAAATATAATGGAGATGTACAAGTTAAAAAATGGACCTAAACAGAACAAACAATCACAGTTTTGAAGAATACACATTCTGAGTTTCATATTTGGAATACATAGGAAAATGCTAACAATTTGAATTCAAGAGAAGATAGTAAAAACACAGTATAGGAAACACAAGCTACTCTTTTCTAGAAGATGCTGTTTTGACTGATGTTCAGAAGATTTTGATTGGAAGCAATCATTTGTTTCAGTCACTTAAGAAGTATTTACAAACATTGCCTTTCCTGCCAAATATTTTCCCCTCATTCCCACTAATGTGATTGGGAAACTAATTCTCTCTAATGATGATTTCCAGTTAGTGACAAATACCACTTGCTCTATAGATTAAAAAAAATCCTCCCTTTCAAGACAAAGGTAGGAGTATGAAATCTGTTTATCCTAGAAATGTGTTTTCTTTTTTCTTTTTTTTTTTTTAACTGTTAAATTTATTGGGATGATGTTGCCTGGTAAAAATTACATAGATTCCAGGAATACAACTTTACATTACATCATCTATGTGTTGCATCATGTGCTTATCAGCCAGAGTCAATTCTTTTATCACCATATATTTGATGCCCCCGCCCTATTCCTCCACTTTCTTCCCCCAATACCCCACTTACCCTGTTCACAGTGGTCAAATCATGGAAATAGCCAAACTGTCCTTTGATAAATGACTAGGGTAAAATGTTATGATACATTTACACAATGGAATATTACTCAGTGGTAAGAAAAGATGAAATACTGCCATTTGTGACAACATGGTTGGACCTTGAGCTCATCATGTTAAATCAAATAAGACAAACAGAAAAATTCAAGAACCAGATGACTTCACTTATATATGAAATATAAAACTAAAAGTAAGAAAGAAATGTGTTTTATTTATAAGAGAAGGTGACAGTATTTGCTCAATAGCTGTTACCTTATTTCTTCCCTCTATACTCCTTCTTTCTGTCTTCTTCTACCTCTCTATTCATCCTCCTTTTTCGTTACTATTATTTGGACATACTTCATATACTAGGAAGTTGAATATCTTTAATTTCTTCACAAAATAATAATGACTATTTCTTCTGTCAGTAAACAACGATCTTTGGGGACCAGGAACAGAGAGCACATAAAAATATTAAAAACATATTAAGAAATAAGAGTAATAGAAATGTCTAATAGTTAGAATATCTAGGGTCTGCTCCTTGCTATATGTAATGTTTAACAACTAAGTTCATGAACTCCTCCTAGAAAAAGTGCTACATACCTCATTGCTGAATATTCTATGGTCACCTTTGAAGTATCCCCCTTGGGAAGCTCTTACCTACACCAGTGCCCAGTCCACCCTTCAAAGCAATTTTGGAACTTGTTTTCTGGAATGGCCTTCAGAGCCATGGCCCATAAGTAATTAGGTGTATTAGAGAAATTTTTATTTTTCTTACACTAAAGTTAGACCCCCAAAAAGTAGTATAAAATATTGTTAGTGATATAAAAGAAAAGCTAACTATTTGCTAAAGGAATACTTGCAGGAATAGGGAAGAATTCATGGAGAAATACCATTTGAAGTGAATCTTGAAAATTATAAATAATTATAGTAATCAGAAACGAGAGAGAAGAGAGGAAGAGAGGCATTTCAAATTGAGACTACAACATCAGCACAGGGAAACATAAGTTATTATTCCAAAATAGAAAGCAGTTTAATTCAACAAAGGCATCAAATGTTCTTCTCAAAATCTGTAGTATTTGAGGGATACTTGGATGGCTTAGGAGGCTGAGCAATTGCCTTGCAGCCCTGGGGTCTGAGGATCGAGTCCCAGCCCTGGCCCATGTGAACCCATATGCTAAACGGGTGTGCCCCCAATTTTGTTCTTATCGGTGTTAGCTTCCTATGTGGGAGGTCCCCTGTTAAGTTTATGTTCCAGATATGCTTCCTGCATGGAAGGCCCCTAGCCAGTTCCTGCCCTGAGCAGCTCCAACCCCCCAGCCTGGTTCCTGCCCTGCATAGTCCTGTGTACACCTGTGGAATGAAACTATGTAGAAAACTAATGATGTGCAACTTATGCAGACTACTCTAGGTTCTCCCCCTTCTCTTTGTCTCTCTCTCTATCTCTGTCAAAAACAATAAAATAACCTGTAGTATTTGGTAATTTCCAGTTTCCACCCAAATGACATTAAATATTCTTGGAAATTTAAAAATTCAGTTAAATACGAGTACATATAATATTAAAAATTTGAAATGAAGTATGTTCTCTGCATCAATGTTGGTAGTTCTTAACAATATTTAGATTTTGAAGTGTGATCATGTTCTGCAAAGATTATTCTTTCAATCAACATTTAGTGAAAAACGTTCACTTTATTTTAACTAAAGTATTTTTCTGTCATCTGTTGTATTTCATAATCATTGTGCTATGTTGCATCACCAATTAATAAAAATGAGTCAATGGTTTGAAATGGTGAACTGAGACCTAAAAGTGGGAAAAAATAGTAAATACAAAAAAGCAGAGATGCTGGGATAGCTCAATAGGTTGGGTTCACGCCTTGCAATCAATTGCAAGGTCTGGGGATCAAATCTCAGATCCAGCAGTGCAAATCCATATGCTGAACTGTAGCATGACTGGTAACCACTAGGATGGCTCAGTGGTGAAGGTTCTCATCTCCCATGAGGAAGGCCCCCTATTGTGCTTCTACCCTGTGTGACTACACATCCACATGTGTGGAATGAAACTATGTCACAACTAATAATGTACAACAGTGGTGACTACTCTGCCCATCCCCCCTCTCACTTTCTCTCAAACAATAAAATAAATATTAAAAATAAATAAATAAATAAATAAATAATAATAATAAGAAGAAGCACATCATGAATAGGACATCAGTGACAAGGAACAATAAAAATCTGTTTGATACTAGAAAAACTAACTCTTCAAGTATGATGAATTTCTCAAGAACCTGAAACAGAAAACTAAAGACAGAAATTATGATGATGTATATTGGAAAACAATCCAGTTTTCTCTGACCATCAGTGAGTCTAATACTCACTACTTCTCTGATACAAATCATGAGCAGGAAGCCTTCCACACTTTCTTGTTTTTAGCAGATCACAGTGACCTTTCATGAACTAGCAAAAAAAAAAAGTTAAAGAAATGTATTCTAGAACAAAAAACACATTGAAACAACAGCAAAATTTTCTCAGTCACACATCCCTTTTAGTAGATGATGTATCGTTTTAATGGAACATGGTATGAAAGAATAATTACTATCATGGATGTGTACCATCAACTACCTTGCTTTACATCAAGAGAAAACACTAAACTCCAGTGTATGAAGAAGTGCAGGTGACATGTAAGCCTTGGGAAGAGGATCTCTGTTTCACTCATCACTAAAAATTTTGCTACAGGAAAGGGTTCATTTCATTTGGAATAAGGCAATGTTCTTAGCTGTCACATGGATTTACAAAAATTACAGTGGAATTATGACTCAAAATCCACTGAAGTGTATAAGAAGAAAGGGTCAGCTAAGTCAATAAGAAGTTTGTACCAGAATGATTCCTACATCATTTTATTTACAAGAGATTAATTTATATTCAATAATATACCTAACTCTTAATCTCATGTCAAATAAAAATTTGACAGCTGAAACTATATACAATCTTGTTATTATAATCAGTGGCACAATCATGTACAATTATATATATGTTTCTTTATTTTTAAACAATGTATCAGTTAATAGTTTTCTATTTTTTAATTAATTTTATTGCTTTTACTTCTCTTGCTTTGAGGTCAAATTCATAAATTTTTCCATGAACTCAAGGTTCATACATTTAGCATCTATGCTTTCTTCTATACAATTTTTGGTTTCAGGTCTTATATTTAGGTCGTTGATTCATTTTGAGTTCATTTTGCTATTTCTTGACAGAGAGAAGTCTAGTTTTATTCTTTTGAATGTGACTTTTTAATTTTTAATTTTTCCAGCACCATCTATTAAAGAGGCTTTCTTTTCTTCATTGTATATTTTTGACTCTTTTGTCAAAAAAATTGTTTGCCTATATATAGGTGGGTTTCTTTCAGGGCTCTCAATTTTATTCCACTGGTCTCTGTGTTTGTTTTTCTGCCAATACCATGCTGTTTTAATTACTGTCACTTTGTAGTATAAACTAAATGCAGAACATGTGAAATTTCCAGCCTAGTTCTTTTTAGTCAGGATTCTCTAGCTATTTAGGGTCATTTTTTTTTTTAAAGATAGTCACTTTATTTATTTATTTATTTATTTTTGGCAGAGAGAGACACACATAGACAGAGACAGAGAGAGAACTGAACGGGGGGAGCTCCCCAGCTCAGCACATGGGTCCACATGGGCCAGGGCCGGGATTTGATCCCCGGTCCCTGGTGTTGCAAAGTGAGTGCCCAACCCACTGAGCCATCCCGGCTTTCCGAGGGTCATTTTTTATTATATGCAAGTCTGATGATTTTATAGTGGAGTCTTCAGGGTTTTCTAAATAAAAATTATGTCATCTGAAAAAAGTGGAAATTTAATTTATTCATTCTTTAATACCAAAACCTGATAAGGATCACACACATACACATATACACAAAAGAACAAAACAAAACAATAAACTTTTCTCTGATGAGTACAGATGCAAAAATTCTAAACAAAATACTAGCAAATTGAGTACATTAAAAAAAAATTATATATCATGATCAAGTGGTATCCACTCCAGGTGCACAATGATGGTTCAACACACACAAATCAATCACTGTGTTTCACCACATAAATAAAATAAAAGATAAAAATCATGATCATAACAATAAAAGCAGAAAAAGCACTTGACAACATACAACTTTCATTTATGAGTAAAACACTTAATAAAATGGGTATAGAAAGAAAGTGCCTCAATATAAGAAAGGTTGTATACAACAAGTCCTCAGCTAATACATTTAATAATGAAAAACTGAAAGCTTTTTCTCTAAGATCAGGAACAAGACGGTGATGCTCCCCATCACCATTATTATTCAACATAGTATTGGCAGTTCTAGCTAGAGTGATCAGGCAAGAGAAAGAATAGAAAGACTCCAAATTGGGAATGAAGAAGTACGCATATTTCTTGGACATGAAATATCTTTATTCTTCACCTTGAAATATGCTATTTTGAGGGGAAAGTTGAACACCAATGTTAAGACAAAAGTATGTCCTTTCAAGGCACTGAAAACAGCAGATAAAAATACTTGCTATGATTACAAATAAAAGTTAAAATAAATCCAACGCACACCTTGAATAGCATGAAGCTGTTATCTTCTGGATATAGTACAGCTGTTTTTAAGTTGAGGATGAGCTATCAGTATTGCTTAGGATACTGTGAATACAGATGATAATCACTTTAAAAATTTTTTACCATCACTTAGGAATGTTCTTTACCCACTAGGTAAAATAAATTACTTATGTATTATTGAAAATAAGACAATAAAAAGTGAATAAATACTGTCCAGTACTAAATAAAATTAAATAGCATATTAAATTTGCTTTTTGCTATCTTTTGTAGTCTTTACTGCTCTCACAGGTTGTCCATATAATAAAAGTATTGTATTATTCAGTTCCACTTGACAAAAATGTAGTTAAGAGAATACAAGACTTCTAATGTAGGTATTTTCATGTCAATTATGTGTTATTTGTGAATTCTTTCATTGTATTCTGTTCCATCACCAAATCTTGAAAATAAGAGATATCTGGATTTAATATATTTTACTGTATTGAATGTAGTCTTAAATGTCTATTCTCTTATTATTAATATTTTTCTATCTTACTTTGATCCAGCTGCCTGGGTTCATTAATGTTTATTGGACTTGCCAGTCTATAAGCCTTTATTCTAACTGTTCCCTCTACCTGAATATTCTTACTCCAGATATCCATTTGCCAAAATCTATCACCTCCTTCAAGGATTTGCTTGTATCTCACCTTCTCAATGGGGACTGCCTCAAAACTCCCATCGTTACAAGCTTCACAAAGAATATGTTATCTTTCTTAGTCTATTATACCATTTTATAGCCTTATCACTTTCCAATGTACTAAATAGTGTACTTACTCGTTGCATATATGATTTATTTTTTGTCTTCCCCCTTTAACATAGAAGTTCCTTAAGGGTCTCAAGGGTCAGAAATTTTGTCTGCCATATCTTATGGACCTAATATATTCAAGTATCTAAAATGTTTCTAAGCAAATAAGAAGGGTTCAATAAATAGTAGTTTTGTTGACTTAATTGACTAGTGACCAAACAGTTGTAATTATGAGCAAAAATTGCCTTGTTAAATAAAAATACTGAGTGATTAAAAAAAAAAGTGGGGAAGCCAGGATGGCTCAGTGGGTTAAGCGCTCACTTTGCAGCCCCGGGAACCAGGGATCGAATTCCGGCCCCGACCTATGCGGAACCATATGCTGAACTGGGAGCTCCCCCAGTTCAGTTCTCTCTCTGTCTCTGTCTCTGTATCTCTCTCTCTGTCCAAAATAAATAAATAAATAAAAATATATTTAAAAATAAAAAGCAAAACTGAACATGGACACTGAAGAATGACTCAAGCTATCAACAGGTCAATAGGTCAGATGTAGATACCTTTGTGAAAGACTAAAAAACAAATAATCCTCCTCATGATATTTAATAATTCATACTATTTACAATAAGACTATGTATAACATCATATTTTATTTTGATGTTTACATCATGATAAATTCTTTTAATTTGGACAAAATTAGTGATGTGTCTTTTTTTTTTGCCAAACGTCCATCAAATGGTTTGCATATGCTAAAATTTTGAGAAAGCTTAGCACACTGTATATAAGAAAAAACCCTAAGAAATAATGTTTGAGACTACAGTTTAGACCACATTGTGGACTAAAGTGCTTTACCAAATAATCAGTAAGAACTAACAAGAACCAGCATCAGAGGTAACAACAAGGAGATGACTGATATGAGAAAAGAGTTACAGATATTTCCCAAACACCTAGTCTAACTTGATGATTGAATAGTTCTCCTTCATACTTTTGAACAAACACATCATATTTTACACTTCCTTTTGCTTAATTATATTTATGTTTCAGGGTTATCCAAAGATAAGAAGAATGGGCTTAACAGATAAAATATAAAATATTAGCAATACAAGAATACAAACACACACACTTTAATATAAAGAGATTTAAAAAACAGATACCAACACCAATTAAGTGCAGATATAAGTAAAATCATTTCATTTTATTGAACTCAGAATCTGGTAATATTTAAACAAACTAAGCAGAAATCTTCTTCTAAAAGATGCAATTGACTCAACCCTCAGTCTACTAATATTAACCTACCAATTTGGATTCATTCATCAAAATATAATTTCCTTGCAAAAGACAAACACAACCTTTGTAAAACATTGGCACACAGTGGAGATCATGGGAGTGTAGGTGAACATAGTGTAATGTCATAAGAACTATGTGGAAGGCAGAACAAGGAGAAAAAAAAAGAGAGAGAGACAACCATAGAGTGTGCCCTGATGAATAAAAGATGTGAGAGACTTAGAAAAATATAGGGTAACCTGAACTTCTGTTCTAACAAGACCAGCTCCTACTGAGTGACATACTGAGATTTAAGGCCCCAAAGTGAAAGCCTAATTGGTGAAGAAAGCTGTGAAATGACGTATGCCTGTCCTGAGATTGTTAGTAATACCAAAATGCAAAGAAACCAGATTGGTTTCTATGCCCTGACTTCCAGATTTTTTAAATCTGAATTTATTATTCTTCCTATTTCTGTTCTCTCTTCTTCCTGTCCACTAAAGAGGAATAAAAGTAACAAACCTACTACCATAAAGTAAGCAAACTGATTATAAAGAAATAGGGCCAGGATTGTCAGCATATGTGGGCCTCGCTATATAATAGGGCTGCTGTTCTGGTGGTTTGGGGGTAGATAAGAATTTATTTGCATGACTGTTGACTGAGATGACAATTCTTTATATTAGCTAGAAGAATGATTACTTTTTAAAAAACTGGACAAGAAATAAACAATTATACATTCCTAGTATGTGCTTAGCACTGTCCTGTTTTCTTTGAAAGGCTATCTTATTTCATCCTCTCAACAAACATGTAACAAACAATAAAACAAACATGTTTTACTAAAACCAATTACAGATGAGGTAATTGAGTATTAGAGAGCTTAAGTCACTTTCCTAAAATACATAAACACTTTCATAAATTATGCTATAATGCTGATTCATTTTATTATTTTCCTGAAACTTCGTGTTAAACAACATTAACTCCTTTTTAAAAAGTTTTACTTGACTTATGTTGTATGATCAAGGGATTTCTCACAAATACACAAGAGGAAGTTTTCTTCTCATACTTTATTTTTTGTTTTTTTGTCACTTCCTCATGCATGCCTTCCCTGGTCATCAAGACTGGCTTAGTTAGCTAACGTGTTTTTTTCACTCTCGTAGCAATTATACTTTTTCTTTGTAGATTATATAACTTCAATAATTATACATTCAAGTGTGTACTGCTTAGTTAATCTACCTTCTATCACCACACTACTTCATGAGATGAGACTATGCCTACTTTTAGTTTATTGCCAGCATTATGGAAGGAAGGAGGGAAGAAAGGTAGAAACGAAGAAAGGGAAGGAGGAAGGAAGGGATGAAGCGAGCGAGGGAAGAGGGAGCCAAATAAGCCTCTTCCAGAAAGCAAGATAACTAGATTACTGAGGAACCTGGCAGGTTGGCCTCTTGTCATCAGCAAATTTAACTAATGTGCAGTAATTTCTCCCATCTGACAACTCAGTGTTCCACTTCAGATAGATTAGCATGTGTGGCATATAAATATAATTTACTCAAATATTATGTTAACTCCCCCTCACCCCAAGTTTTCTATAAACTCTAATTTTTATTTCTAAGTAGGATATCAGAAAGGAAAGAAGAGAAAACACCCTCAAAATTTACTCCTGGGTTTGTGTGCATGTCTGTGTATGTGTTTGTGTGTGTGTTTGTAGGTTAATGTATCTTACTTTGCATTTCCACTGTAAGGTATAGCATAGTAGTTAAAATATGCAGAATCCAGAGTCAAACTACTTAAGCTCAAATTATAGCACCTTTACAAACTGAGTTATTTTGAGCAAGTTATTCAAGCTTTCATTGTCTCAGTTTTCTTAAATTTTATCTGTTAAGCTTAGATAATATTACTACCCTATAAGTAACATAATAAACTTAAATGTCTGTCTATAGCCAATGTCTGAAATACTGTTAATGCTCAATAAGCCCTAACTATTATAATCATTATTTAAAAAAACAACAAACAAACAAAAACAACAAAAAACAAAACCACAAAACTAGAAATAGAATATGTGATGATTTGGAAAAATTCAGAGCAGCTTAGCTCCATAGAATGTAAAAATAACCTAATATCATCTTCCATTATACAGGTAACTATTTCTAACACTAAAGTGAATTATAATGGCAAGTACAGAGATAAAGTAGGATCAGGAATAAAATACATCTTAATATGTTAAAAAATACACTTTTCTTCTATTTTTCAAAATTCATCCCCAAAGTACAAGGAGAACAAGAAAGAAAAAAAAAATGAAACCTCTACATTGTATAAAGTAGGAAATATATTTAACCATTTCACCTGTAACATTTCATGACAGAGACTGGAAAATAGAAAATGACTTAGCAAAGTGAAAAAAGTCAAATTTAATGTCTGTGAAGGGATGTCCACGTGGTAGTTTTCTTGGATGGCAGATCCCATGAAAGTCTTTGGAAATGATGTAAGGGATTAGTTTTGATCTAAAAATTGAAACAAATTGAACTCAGGATAAACTTTAATGAGATTAAATTTCAAAATATTAAATGAATTATTCCAGAAATAAATAATTTGTAAGTATTAAATTGCATGCAATTCTGACTAGCATGAGGGAATCTTGAGCTATCGAGCTCTGTCCCATCTGGGACATGAACCAGCCCTATATCTGGAGTGTCCACTCCTTAGTCACTGGGCCTTCTCAGTTATGAAAGAGAGAGAGACCACATTCTCATGACATTTAATATAGTATAGTGCCATAATTGTTATATTTTATTACTGTTCTAATGCTTTTACTGAGACTGATATATAAAACTTATTTACAAGTTTGTATATATAGGAAGAAAACCCTATACAGTATATATAGGGTCCAGGAATATTTGATGTTTCAAGTATCCACTTGGGGTCTTGGGATGTATCCCCCACAGATAGGGGGACTACTACGTGGATTAAATCTAGAGATCATTAACATCTCAATGTGACACAATCATAATTTTTTTGCTTTTCACACACCAGTTTCCTCTTGTTTCAGTATAAAACTCATACTAAAAACTATTCTTTATCTGAATTAAAAAGAATGCACAATTTCCCAAAAACTTCTTGAGTGTCAGCAGTGAGTGGCAAAGTCTCTTGTGTTGTTCAAAACATTACTTTATATTCCAAGATCAGCCCCATGAGTTCAATTTTATCAAAGAATAGATGTCTTATGAAATACAGTCACAACCAACATAATCAGGAGCTTTCAAAATATGTTTGACATTGAGAAGGACTGAAAAAATGACATAGAAGTCAGAGAAATAAACATCGATGGCCTGTCAAATTTTTTGTAGACATCATGCTATTATCAAGGCACAACAGGATAAAATAAAATGACCTAGCTGACCACGGGCTTACAAATGTCTTGGGAAGGAAAGAAAAACGATGAATCAAAAGGTAGCTTTGTTGTGTATCCCCCCAGGCCTTCTTATTGACAAGAATGACAATGGTCCCAGGATGCACCATTATCTATGACCAGCAAGCAGACATCAAATGCTCTTGAGCTGTATCTGTCAGCATAGAAAATTCTGCTCAAAATAGCCAGGGTTTGTTACGTTTTGTTCAGCAAAGGTTTGTCGAAAGCCAGGGTCACTTGGATGTGCCCTGCCCTGAAGGGGAACTGTAAAGCCAGAGAAGTACATGATTCCTCAATGTTTCTTCTGCAAGGAGACTTTGAGTCTGCTTGACCAAAATGTTTTGAAAGTCAAGTCATGACTCAAAGGAAGTGGAAAACAAAGTTAATAGTCTGTCATTTAACTACTTAGGAATGAGGCTCACATGCTAAAGAGGCAGAGTTTTAAAAGATTCTTACATGTAGAGAATTTTTGTGCTAAGTGTGATTTGTTATTTCAAACTCAGAAAAGAAAATACTACTGTTATTGAAAGGAGAGAGAACAAGTTAATGTGTTCTGGCCAAGCATTTTATGCCAGGGCATTATGGAGCTTATTACAGTCTGAAATATTTATGCTGGTAAGAGATTCCTCCAATTTGCTTCTTTTTGACTAAAGAGAGGTTTTATATACAAATGTCCAGTCTCTGACACTTAAGTAAACTCAATAACTTGGGGAAACATCTGTTAACCAGTCATAAGAAAATGCAAGTTGAGAGTATTTCTTTAGTTGACTCCTTAAGAAATGTAACACAAGCTTTTTCCTTCTTTTAATACATTTGACGGTAAAAATGCAGCCATCAAAAAGACTGTGAACAAAGAGATTTTTTTTTCCCTTTCTTCCTTCCTTTAGTTTTTTCTTCTTTTCCCTCCTCAACTCCTTCTTCTCCCCTTCCTTCTCTTCTTTATGTTATTTTATTTCTCAATTTATAGTTTAGTGATTTCCCTAGATCCAGAAATAAGTTTCATTTTGATCAAACTTGCTATAACTGTTCTTGTTAAAAATGTTTTGATGCTGTGATTTCTATGTTTACATGATTTTAAAAAGAGTTTGAAAACTGATGGCCATGATTATTGTGTTTTGCCCACATGATTTTTTCAAATGGCTGATTTATTTACCATCTTCAAAAATTGGAAGATTTCACATAGTATCTTAAATGCTCAGATTCCTAGAAAAAGGGAGGTGGTAGTAATTTCTCAGTGTTGAGGTTGAATTTCTGCACAGCAACATTCTTTTGTTTACTTTTCTCATTTTCCTATAAAGGTATGAGTTGCCAGTTCTACTTAAATTCAATTGAGATTAAACTAATCAGCTATTTTTCATATTGTACAAGACTAAAATTCTAGTTAGAAACTCGTGTGTCAGAATGTAATTCTCTAATTCTTTGATAAGTGAAAATTCAGTTTCTATCATTAGACTGTGAGTTTTGCCAGGAGATCAAGCAACTGTGTTTTAGACATTGTTTACTATTTATATTCACACAGTTGTGTCCCATGCAGGGTGAGCATTCAGTGAAAGCTTGTGGCAGCAAGAAAGAAGCATGTGATGGAGGAAGGGAAGAAAACATTTCAAATAGAGAAAATTCATCTTTCATTTTTTCCATCTCCAATAGTACTAGTCATTATATTATTAATATATATATATGTGTGTGTGTGTGTGTGTGTGTGTGTGTGTGTGTATGTAGGTATTGTGTATGTATGTGTATATGTGTGTGTATGTATGAGTGTGTGTGTGTACATATATACATAAAGTATGTGTATATATGTATGTATATACTCGTGTTCAGCTGGTTAAATGGAAAGAATATGGGCCTTAGAATTTTATATCATCCAGTTAATATTATAATAAAGCTCACATAAGATCTTATAGGTATTTATCTAACTTTAAAGAAGCTTTATGATTGATAGCACTTTTTTTATAATACCTAATTTCCAATAATGTTGTGTAAAGTTATCCATCTGTCCTGAATATTTTTCAAGTGTACAGTTAGAAATACTATTCCCACTGTAATCATTGTGGCAAGAAACTTCTCCTCTGTTAAAACGGCAATTTCTTATACCAGTACTTGGAATGTGTTTTAATTATTGATAGCTTTAAATTTTTCTTTGCACAAAATTCCATTCCTTTACATTAATTAGAGAAAAAGAATACTAGATTCGGAGTCCATAGCCCTTGGGTGCAAGTCCTAGATATATTGTTTATTGTCAGTACTTCAGTCAAAAATCACTTCTCTGACGTGCCTTACTCTTTTCATCAGTAAGATGGAGTCAAAGACAATTCCCTCAATAACATTACTGTGTAGTAAAACCTCAATTGAAAATGCTATGTAGGGGATGCTGGGATAGCTCAGCTGGTTGAGCGCTCGACTTGCAACTGCAAACTCTGAGGATTGAATTCCAGCCCGGCCAGTGCAGACCCATGTGTTGAGCTGCAGCACTGCTGGTAACCTCCAGGATGGCTCAGTGGCAAAGGTTCTCGCATCCCATGCAGGAGGCGCCCTGTTCAATTCCTGCCCTGTGCAGCCCCACATCCACCTGTGTGAAATGAAATAATGTCACAACTAATGCTGTACAACTATGGAGACTGCTCTGGGCTCTCCCCACTTCTCTTTCTCACCTTCGCTCAAACAATAAAGTAAATCTTAAAAAAAGAGAAAATGCTATGTAAAAATGTTATGTTTTTAAGAAATCTATAAGCATATCTAATAATAAATATAAAAATTTCTCTATAACCAATCATGTAATTTGATACTTTCTTTTTTTATTATTGCTTTTGACAGAGAGAGAGAGAGAGAGAGAGAGATACAGAGACAGAGACAGAGAGAAGGGGGAGGGCCCAGAGCAGTCTCCATAGTTGCACATCATTGGTTTTTCCACATAGTTTCATTCCACAGGTGGGCGGAGCTGCACAGGGCAGAAACTGGGCGGGGTCTCACTCTGATGAGAACTGAACTGGGAGCACACCCCAGTTCAGCACATGGGTCCACACGGGCCAAGGCTGGGATTCAATCCTCAGTCCCCAGGGCTGTAAAGTGAGCGCTCAACCAGCTGAGCCATCCCGGCTTCCCTGATATTTTCTATTTATCACTCAACCTAATAAAGACAATTGATTTAACCAGTCAATTAATCTAACTCAGCCAATTTGACTGAGTTAACCAATTACTTCAGTAACAAAGCCAGTTGATCAATTCGTGCTGGCATAGAAATGCAAATCAGAAATTGTGTTAGAATTACTAGAGTAATTTACTCTTTGATTTTTTCCTCGATTTTCAAATTTCTAATGCCAAAGTAAAGTTGTTGTGTCCCTGATAAAGTGAAAAAGATTCTAGGGGTATACAGAAATTTCAATCACACAATAGTGACCATGTCCAATAATCTGTAATTATTTCTCTCACTTTATCCTCTTACACCTTTGAAATTTCTATGTATTTCTCTTAAGCAAGATCAAAGACCAACTCTATGAAGCTTTTTTGGAATTCTCTAAAGCTGAACATTCTATTCATAGTATTCTATTTATTGTTATAGCCTTCTATCTATTACATTTTAATTATCTGTTTATGTGGCTACTTCTAATAAAATTGTAAGAACCTTGAACACAGAGACTGTGTGGTCTTCATTTTTATATAGCATAACATCTGGACTTCGCAAGTGTTCAGTAAAAAAATATTTTAAGGAGGAAAGTAAGAGTTATTATACCACTGGTCAACATATAAAATGGATTTTATACAATAAGATGAAATAAAAATATATGAGGAGGAATAATAAATTGGGACTTTAATTGTGGTCTCTTCCTTTTCTTCATTTGCTATCCTCTTGGGACATCTTTTGGTTGACTCTATCCCTTCTGCCTTAGAGATACCAATTTTTTGGTACGTACTTTTCTTGCAGATGGGTAGACATATTACTGAATGAAGAATTATCTTGAAAGCCATTGCTTTTCATTATACTTAATAGAAAAAATATTTTTCGAACATTTTGACTGATAATAAAATACATAAGGTATATAAATTAGGGTATGGATTATAAAACATAAACTATGTAATAAGACAGATTTTGTAACAACTGAAAATTTATTTGTCTTTTCAAAGGAAAATAAGAATTTTACCACCTTGAAAGAAGCAAAGCATTTTAGTGACTAGGACTATAATTTAGTCAAATCAACATAAAGATTAAAAAAAAAAAACATTTAAAAGTTTATTACAATCTAAGTCTAAAGGAATATTGATTCTAGGATGCCAGGAGGGCTCAGCATGTTCGGGGGGGCTGAGTGCTCAACTTGCAGCTCCAGGGTCCAAAGATTATATCCTGGCTCTGGCCTATATGGACCCATATGTGGAACTATGGTGTGCCCCCAGTTTGGTTCCCACTAGGGTGAGCTTCCCATGTAGGAGGCCCCCAGTTTGGCTCCTTCCCTGGGCATGCTTTCCATGTAGAAGGCCCCCAGCTTGCTGGGGTGTGCTTCCCGTGCAGCCACCTGTGGAGTGAAACCATGTTGAAAACTGATGACGTACAACCATGGAGACTGCTCTAGGCCCTCTCCCTTCTCTCTGTTTCTCTCTGTCTCTTTCTGTCAAAAACAATAAAATTAAATCTTTAAAGAATAAAAATAAAGTAATCTTGATTCAATTATCAAGTGGAACTCAGAGTGCTGTAGAATTAGAAGATACCATGAGCTAGAATTTGGGTAATGGTGTAAATGTTTACTTATCAAGTAGAGGCTATAGAAGAACTGAGGATATCAATAGTAATTGTCAACACACACAATAGCCAAGATCCAAAGGAAACAGCTGCCATGAAGCAAAAGTCAGTGCAGCCACAAAGTCGTGCAAATTCATGGCCCTTTGCCCAAGGTAACAAGTACATTTCTACAAATTTAAATGATCCATAAGGAGAAGGGAGGAAGAAGATAGGAGAAATAAAAAAATATTGGATTGATTAAGTACAAAATCTGAATACTCTACACCTGATGTTAGTAGTGATTTTTTAATCTTGAATACTAAACAATTTCAGCTGCTAATTAAAATGGAAATATAAAAGAAAACTTTCATTACATTAAAAAAAGTTATAGTTTTTTTTTATATTCAGGTGTGTGTGCTGTTACCACCTCACAATTTCAAATGGCTACATTTACTTCTGTGTATAGTTAGGCATTTAAATGGGTTTAGTAGGTATTTTAGAATGTCAACATAGATATTTGGTAAGCAAAAAATATTTTTTATTAACTTGGATAATCCATCCTACATTATTCTTATAATATTTGATAAATAGTTTGTTTAACTTTGTCATTTTTATTATTACAAAGTTGCAATGTTATAACAATGACAATTCATACATTATGTTTTCATTTTAAATGCTTTATGGGAAAAAAAGCCTGGGTTTTTATTAAGAAAAAAATCTATTATTTTATTCCTTTTGTAATTTGCTTATAAATTTTTTCTTTAAATTACCTGACTCTAAGCATAGACCAAATTACTTACAAACTGTCTGCTTTGAGCAAATTGATTAACAGGTCTGAAATGCTTTGCTTCTGTAGTTCATGTCATAGAGATACATTTATTTGTTCTAGCTTTCCAAAAAAATCATTAAATTGTTGCAAAGCTTTAACATATTGGAAAGTGTATTGAAAGCAAAGGAGTTCTTCAATAAAATTTATTGTTTTATCAATATGTTATAAAATATTGCTAAACATTATCAAAGATACTATTTTATTTTTTTATTACAACAGAGTACTCCTCAATTATTTGTGAAATAAAATCACCTAAATATATAAATTGGTCTGTTCCCTGTAACACCTAATTTTATCTTTATGATTAACAAGTTACTTTAATGTACAGTGTATAGCATTGGAATAATAGATTGCTGACTATACATGCTAGGTTACTTTTTATACAGTTTAAAAGGATTTCATTGGGTAAAGCTAGGATGGCTCAACAGGTTAAGTGCTCACTTTGAAGCCCCAGGGACCGAGGATCGAATC
Source organism: Craseonycteris thonglongyai (assembly GCA_004027555.1). Taxonomy (NCBI): domain Eukaryota; kingdom Metazoa; phylum Chordata; class Mammalia; order Chiroptera; family Craseonycteridae; genus Craseonycteris; species Craseonycteris thonglongyai. Next base: position 22,343 of record PVKE010012120.1, read on the forward strand.
CCAGGCCCGGCCCCCACCCACCTGTGTGGAATGAAACCATTTTGAAAACTGATAATGTACAACTATAGAAAGTGTTCTGGGTTCTCTCCCTTCTCTCTGTCTCTCTCTGTCTCTTCAAAAACAATAAAAAAAAATCTCATTGGCATACATAACTTAAGAAATACATTATTTAAAGATTAAATATAATTTTAACATTCACTGCTCTCTTACTCTTTAAAAAAATGAATAAAAACTCAAACTTTTACTGGATATGTAGGATTAAGAAAATACCAGAATGAAAAATCAATTTCCTAAATCTTAGTAAATTTAAATAGGACAGAGCAAGGCTTTAAGGAACCCCAGAAGAATCTATAGACATATTCATGCACTGAGAATCATTAGTAATTACCTTTAATTTTAGCCTGGACTATGTATACACCTATTTTGCCTGTTTTATCACACTCCGTGAGATAGTAGGATCTAAAAAGTTTTTAGATACTAGAAATCTATCCAAAAAATGTCATCAGGAAATAATAATAAAAATAAATAAAAAGGTAAAGCATTTAGCAAAATGTCAATAACATTTTCAAAGGGAAATGTGAACTGAGACTTCAGTCATTATTATATATTCAGAAGGGTAATTCATTTCTCTTTTTCTTTTCCATTAGCAAACACTCAATAAGCCACAAAGAGATACTCTCTTTTGAAAAAAAAATGTGTTTGAATAGCAGAAAAGTGAATTCAAATAGTTCTAATATCCTTTATTAAACATAGATTGTGTGAATTTACAGTAGGATGTGTATGAGAAACTGAATGAAGTTGCAAGTAAAGCAAGATGGGTTGAAGAAGAAGCTAGGTTGAATGAAGTCCCATGTATTGACTGTTCTATGCACTTAACCATTGTACCTATATTTCTATGCATATAGTATAAGCCTAGTTTATATACAGTAGAATGAGGAAATGATGATCTTCATGTGAGCTGCCACCAGCCAGGAGCACTTTGGGGAATAAAGATTTTAGTTTTTACTGCTGAGAAAAAAAAATGTGGAATGAGGATCACTGTAAACCATTCTAACCGTGGCCCGTAACCTTACTTTTGCCAAGATATATGAAGTCATTTATTTCTCATTCCTACTATTTGGTTTGAATTTTTCCCGTTGAATAGCTTACAGAAATTCAACGACTATAAACATTGCTCTGAAGGAAGAGAACTTACAGTGCAAATTAGAAATGTTTTTTGAGTTCTAAAGTTAAACGGCAGTATGTCATTAATCTTCCAATGGAGGAGGTTATACTAGAAGGCACTAGTACAATTTTTCATACTGTAATTAGGTTTTTTTTAATTAAAAAATAAGGTACTTTAAAACTTTGATGATAAGCAATCCACGATCTTTTTAGTTAACTTGAGAAAAAATCAAAAGATTATTTTTTCCTGGGCCCCTTTGTTTCTGGTATTTGGTGTGCAGTTGTAAATGAAGAAATAGGTGATGATATAAGTAAGACTAATTTGATCTTGTAAGACCTATCTAAAAATGTATAACAAGCATTCTTGCCTTTATAATGGATTCACCAATTAATTTATTCTTCAAATATTCATTAAGTACTATGTCATACCAGGGAATATTTTGGAGCTTGGTTTCACAAGAAAATTGCATTAGCTTAAGTTCTATCTAGAAAGCAAAACTTAAGACAAGAGCTTGAATACATGCAATTTATTTTAGAAAAATATCCCAAGAAAGGAAGTAAAATAAATAAAAGATTTCATTACTAATAAGTTACCATCATGGGCAACTGTGCTTGATCAAGCTGTGGGCACTTTAAGGGGCTGCTTCAAACATATATGATTTAGAAAATCTGTGGAATGGAAGCAGAAACATTTATCCACCAGCAGCCATCCCCTTTTGGTCAACTGTTGCCCTTGCAGGTGTTAACTCTCTCAGAATTCCAGGTTTATTTAAGGATCAGAATACTGACATGTGTTTCCAAATCACTCAGTCATGAAGCCCTGAGCAGGAAGATTTAACCAGTGTGTTTGAGAAAATGAGGCCAGTAAAAGGAGGCCCAAGAAGCTATTGGTTATATAAACATATTATTAAAAAACAAGGGGTTGTGTCCTATTCATTTTGATAGATGTATTTACTTTTTTATCAAGAATGCCTACTGAATACTTATTATGTGCCAGGCACTGCTTTAGGCATGAAGATAGAGCAATAAATAGACTACAATCCCAGTTTTCATAGAATTATATACAGGGGAGGGAGCAAATTATGGGTTATCAGATAGTAATAAACAGAGTAAAATAGGGAGCTCTGCAGATATCTGGAGGAATATTATTCCTGGCATAATTAAAAAGTTCTAAAGTTTTAATATGAAAGGTATTTGTAGTGTTCAAGGATTGGTGAAGGAGATTGATTAGGGTTCTCTAAATAACTGCTAAAGGAAGAGAGTGTGACATTCCTTGAAGCCAAAATTTTTAATTTTTTTTTAAAGGAAAAAAGAAGAAATAATGGTAAAAGTGGCAATAAACATCAAGGGAAACACCTAACTCACCTCTAGCCTCAGGAATATGATGGACTTGGGAGAGAATTGGAAGACATGAACTCTTCCTCTGTACCTGCTGCTGGGATTGTAAACGCTAGGTAAGACGTAACATTTCTCTAGTTATTGTGTATTAACTTGGATAGCTATGAAAGTGATCTGTCAAAGCATGAGCAACACCTTTAAAATAAATTCACCTTTATATTCTTTACAGCTCATAAAAATTTCTCAGAAATGTTGCTGATGAATGAAATACTCATTTAACAAACACTGGTAGAAGGATTACACTGTCCCCGATACTGTTCAAAACATTTAAAAATTGTTAACCAGATAATTTTCTTAACAACCCTATGAGGTAGAGATTATTATTATCTTCATATTAAAAATGAGAAAATTGAGGCATGGAGAGATTAACTAAACTGCTCAAGGTTGTATTTTAATGGTAATAAAAATATGTCAATCTCAGATGTAAGTAAGGGATTAGATATGTGAAGTTGAGGTTCCATCAGGGTTTATATCCAACATGCTAATGATTTATTTATTGTAATACTTTGTGATGAAAAAAAAATCAAAGTATCTTTAAAATTAATTAATTTGAGTCAACAATTCAGGCAAAATTATTCATCCCAAATCATCAGAACAAGGTGTAAAAGACTGGCACGATTCTTCAGTATAACAAAAACATTCATTGAATACCAGGTTTTTTCAGATACTTATTATCATTGTACATAGAAGAGCGAGAATAGATCTCTTACTCGAAGTAGCTCCCTGTCCCCTGGAAAAGTCCTATAAATGAAGGAGGTGTGAACAAGGGAGATGAAGGAAGTGGTGCAAGTACAGAGACAGGAGATTTTCCTCAGGGAGCACTAAGGGCTCAGCACTAGAGTGACACTGGATCTCTACTGAATAGGAATAGATTGCCAGGCTGGAAGCAGGACAATCCAGGCAAAGGAAATTTGAAGTTCAAAGAAACAGTGACAAATTCAAAGTCATTTAAAGACAAGACATATTCTAGCAATGATGAAATCCACACTGTGCCTCAGTACAACATGTCTGTTTTGGGGATGTTGAAAGGGGCTTATCATGGAAGTGATCTGATCAGATTTACTTTAGTAAACCACAGATGGCAAGACTGAATTGGAGACTGACTAGGGTTATACTGGACTAGCGAGTGGCCAGCAATAACCCAAAAGAGAAATAACTAACCTCACCTGACACCAAACTCTTCCTTGCACTCCCTGAGCCAACCATGTTGGCAACCTTAAAATCTTCCTTCTTGCTGATGTCCTCTCACTAGCGACTATTGTGTTTCATTTGCCTTCCATAAATACTCCTTTCCCCTTTCTAGTTAATTCCTACTCATCCTTCAGATTAAAATGCAACTGTTCATTCCTCTAAAAAGCTCTGACATACCTGACGAGGTCAACTACCCCTGTCATATGCTCTAACAATACCACACACCTCATTCTAGCACTAATCTCAAGTACAAATGTGCATTCATTTATACAACAATTTGATTATTTCCACTATTAGGTTATAAGCTTTCTAAAATTAGGAATTTATGTTGTTTTATTCATCCTTATAATCCTAGCACAGTGCCAAGTACATAATAGGTACATAGAAATATTGCTTGAATCAATAAAAGCTTGGACAAAGGAAATGAAAGTGGGAAGACAGAAGTAGGTAAAAGTTTTGAAATAAATAAATGTATGACTAAGTGAATATTGTTTGATGTTATTTTAAGATTAACTAACATTTAAATAACTCTCCAAAATGATATATTAACATGCCTCATATTTATAACATTTGATAGAGAAAAAAAGCTATGTATATTTAGTTCTTTGATTCTGAAAAACAAAATGAGTAGACATACAATGTTTTACAGTGAATAGTAAAATTGTAGAAATGTCATATATCTTTCAGTTAAATTTTTTCTCTTGTATCCTTTTCTTACCCTATTGTCTTCTAGCCACCCGCACCTTATTTATATTACAAGACATAGCTAAAACCCATCTCCTTCATAATGCTTATTATAATATTCAATCAATATTGACTAATAGATTGCTATACTCAAACCCCTAGGTCTGGTTAATTTGTGTCTAATTATCTTTTCTTCCTGATTTTACAGGTAAAATATTCACAACCATAATGGATCTACACAACTATCAGCAGGAAGCTAACTGGATGATTGATTAATAACACACGCAGTCATTTTTCCACTCCCAACAAATAATTTTCCTAGTGGCAGAATATCTGTATGTCAAATATGATAACTGTCTGCCTTGCCTACAATGTTTTGATAACAAATTTATCGTCAAAGTGGCCAATTATTTTGCTTTTCCTATTACTTACTTTTACTCTATAATATCTGGACTGCCTCCCCACACCCCTAATTCTCTATGTGAATCAAAACCTGAAATCCTAAGTTTAACTTTAACAGACAGCTATGTAATGAAATCTATAAAGAAAAATTGATTAAATGATCTAAATTGACTAAATCAGTGAACTTTTATGAACAGTATCTATGTCTCTTCAAATCTGAGTCTTACAAATTTTAATAGAATATATGAACTTAATTCCATGTCATATTTCATCTACTCTCCCTCCTGCTAATTTTTCACATGTGCATTGTTTTTCTCTGACAGGTACCTAAGAAGTAGCATTGAACAATACCTGTCTCCTCTCATTAGTCAAGGACCATGGATATTTTAGGAAAAATATAAATAAAAGAGTCTTTATTAAAGGCAAGTAAGACAGGACAAATCAGTAGCAGAACATTTTTTCTTACTAAGTATTTCTTTTAACTTTATACCCTTAGAAATGGAATTGGATATAATCTCAAGTTTAGATCAAAGTTATTTTGCTATTTTTTTCTTGTTATTTCTGACAGAAACATTTTTAATATAATGAAACATATCCAATCGAAAATATAAAGAACTAGAAAAATAAACTTTGCCAGAATAAAAGCAGTTCAAATTAATCAAAAGCTATATTAAAGAATCACATGTTAGGTAATAAACTGAAAATAAACAAGAGTCTTGTGTGTGTTGTGGTGTGTGTGTATACATGTGTGTGTGTGTGTGTGTGTGTGTGTGCATGTGGATACATGTACGAGTATGTTTAGGCAGCTTTACACAGTTGAAAAATTTATGAATACAATATCACAATGCAAATTAAGAAAACCTTTTCCACCTGATATAGTAAAATCAATACAGGTTTTCATAAGAAAAATCTATATCTGAATACAGACCAACATATTTACTTTCTTCCTGATTTTCTTATCTGAAAATTGAGGACAATAAAATTTGCCATTATAACTTGGATAATTACTGAGGATGCCAGAAAAAAAACCCCCAAAAAACCAAAACAGAATCACATACGAAAAAGCTTTGTAAATGGTAGGGATATTTGGCACTGTAATGGCATGATGTGATAAGTAGTAGAAATAAATACTATAATAATACTACTAATAACATAGTTAACGTTTATTGAAAGCTAGATTTATCTATTTATGAAGCATTCCACACGTATAACTTAATTTAATCCTCACAACAAACCTATGGTATAGTTATTGTTATGTACCATCTTTCAAGTTAAAAAATCTGTAGCTTAAACAATTAAATAATTTTCTCATGGAGGAAGTCAGAGTTGACTCATCACTAAGTGATCTGCAAGTCTAATCCCTTTAATTTAAGGATTATGATTTCTTTTTTCTCTTAAGCTTAGTTCAGGCCTCCCAGAGCAGCTATTTCATTGTGTATATCTTATCCTCCAGAACTTTCCCTATTGTATTGTAATTCATTGTGTACCTACCATTTCCCCCCACTAGACCGAACAATTAAAAGCAGTGCCGAAATGTCACCTATCTTCGTATTCCCAGAACATAGCTTTACACATAGTTCTTAAGAAAGAATAGCACATATTGGCTAGTGACTGGTTGAACACATTTTCATTTATTGTTTTAATGAAAACCACATCATCTGTAAATAATAATGATTATCAAAATGCATTGTGTAACTTAAACATACATCACAATCTTTAAAAACATTTGGTTGTCAAAAGAAAAAAAATGTTTCCTCCTACTCTCAAATAAACCATTATTTAAAAAATATTTAATATTTTGGCCTGCCTTTGATTTGTATTATTTGTCTTATTCAATAAATTAATGAATATAATGGTTCATTATTGTACATAATATTTTTAAAACCACTTATTTAGTGTTTCCCATATGTCAGGCACTGTTCTAAGTGTCTTATTAGTTTAATTCAATAACAATCCTATAAAAAAGGCACAATTATTACACATTCCAAAGAAGTGCAATAGCTACTTGCCCAAGGCCACATCGCTGGGAGTAGAGGTACCATCATCTTTCAATCTGGCTTCAGAGCTATATTCTTAGCCATTACACTAACACCTCTGTTTCACAAGGTCTGCTCTTTCACTTGTAATTCACAGAGCTCCAGGTCTCCTCTGAATATTTTTTGAAAACCTTCTTTCCATAGTAACTCCCACTTCCCTCCCATGTTTGGGCAGAATAAAAATAGTGCTCATTGAGATATAATTTACAGTGAGTAAAATGTATGGCCTCAGTGCTTATTTCTGTGGTTTTGACAAGTGTATACAGTTTCTTAACCGCAGCTACAAGCAAGATATGGAACATTTCAACCATTCCCAAAAGTTCCCTCAAGTCTCTTTGCAGTCAAGCCTCAAACACATTCTCAGTTCTTGAAAACCATTGATTTGGTATTTGTCCCTATATTTTGCCTTTTCTAGAATATCACATTAATGGACTCTTACAATACTAACCTTTTGTGTATTGATTTTTTTCATAAAAATATAACAGTTTTTAGGTTTATCTATGTTGTTGCCTGTATCAATAGTTTGTTGCTCTTTATTGCTGGTTACTATTCCATTGAATGGATATCCCACAATCTGTTTAGCCATTAATTCATCAGTTGAAGGACATTTGAGTTATGTCTAGTAAAAAAATTATCAATAAGTTTTCTGTAGACATTTATAAACATGGCCATACATGTGGACATATATTTTTGTATCTTTCAGCATAGGATAGTAGAGTCATATGGTAAGTATATTTCTAACTAGGTAAGAAGCTAATAAAATGCTTTTCAAAGTGGCTGTAAATTCTCACCAAGAATATATTTGATTTTCAGTTGCTTTTTGTCTTTGTCAACACTTGTTATTGTCAGGTCAGGGTTTTTGTTTTAGTATTTTTAGGCATTTTGTAGAAATATTTCACTGTTTGCAATTTCTGACTACCACGTTAAACATATTTTCTATTGTTTAATTACCATCTGCACATATCTTTGTTGAAGTATCTGTTAAAATCTTTTGTTCACTTTTTAAAATAAATTGTTGTTTTTATAAGGATAATTTATTGATGTAATCCATTTGTAAATTCTTTATTAGATATGTTTTGCAAATATTTTCTTGTAATGCAAATTGTCATTTTCTTAGAGATAACTTTTTAGTCATCATTGTTATTTTTTTGTTGTTGTTAAATTCATTGGGGTGACATTAATTGATATCAATTACATTGTTTCCAGGTGTACAAATCTACATTACATTGTCTATATATCGCATTATGTGCTCATCACCCAGAATCAGCTCACTTTCCATCACCGTGTGTTTGATTGGGGCGCGGGGGGTGGGGGGGAGAGGGAGGAGTCATTATTATTTTTAATGGTGCTGAAATACACATAAAGTAAAATGTTCTGTCTTAATCATTTTATCTTTAAATGTTAGTGTCACTGATTACATTCACACTGTTGTGTGACCATCACTATACATCTCCAGATTCTTTCTTGAAAAAGTGAAACCTAATACACATTAAATACAATTCTCTATTCCCTTTCCTCCAAGCCCCTGGCAAATATCATACTTTCTGTCTATGAATTTAACTACTCTGGGCACCTCATATAAGAGGAATCATACAGTATTTTTGTGATTAGCTTTATTAACTTATCATAACATAATCAAGGTTTTTCCATGTTGTAATATGTGGCAGAATTTTCTTACTTCTTAAAGCTGAATAATACTCAGTTGTATGTAAATGACACATTTTGTTTACCTGTTTATCCATTGATGAATATTGGGTTGTTTCAACATTTTGGCTATTGTGAAAAGTGCTGCCATGAATATAGGTATATAAATATATGTCCAAGTTTCCACATTCAATTCTTTTGGATATGTGCCCAGAGTAGAATTGCTGGATCATAAGGAATTTACTTTTGATATTTTGAGGAACTGCCATAGTATTTTTCATGGCAGCTGCACCACTTTACAATCCAAATATCAGTGTTTAAGGGTTCTAATTCCTCCAAAATCTTGCCAACACTTTTTTTTTTCCTGCTGCCTTGATAGTAGCCAATTTAACAGAAATGAGGAGGCACCTCATTGCAGTTTTAAGTTGTATTGTCTTTTTTTTATTGTTTTGACAGAGAGAGAGAGAGATACAGAGACAGAGATAGAGAGAAGGAGGAGGGCCCAGAACAGTCTCCATAGTTGCACATCATCGGTTTTTCCACATAGTTTCATTCCACAGGTGGGCGTGGGGCTGCACTGGGCAGGAACTGGGCCGGGGTCTCACCCCAGTGAGAGCCCAGTGGGAGCACTCCCCAGTTCAGCATATGGGTCCACACAGGCTGGGGCCGGGATTTGATCCTCGGTCCCCGGGGCTGCAAAGTGAGTGCTTAACCCACTGAGCCATCCCGGCTTCCCCGTATATTTTCTTTTAAATATTTATTTATTTATATTTATTTTTGACAGAGAGAGAGAGAGAGAGAGAGAGAGAGAGACAGAGACAGAGAGAGAACTGAACTGGGGGAGCTCCCAGCTCAGCATATGGTTCCGCACGGGCCGGGGCCGGGATTCGATCCCTGGTCCCTGGCGCTGCAAAGTGAGCGCTTAACCCACTGAGCCATCCCGGCTTCCCCTATTTTCTTAATAATAGTGAATTTTGAGCCCCTTTTAATATGCTTCTTGGTAATTTACATATTTTCTTTGGAGAAATGTCTATGAGCTCTGCTCATTTTTTAGTGTATTTTTTATTGAATTTTAGAAATTATGTTTTATATATTAACTCCTTACCAGAAATATGATTTCCAAATATTTCTTCTATTCTACCAGTTGCCTTTCCATTCTGTTGATTATGTCCTTTGAAGCACAAAAATACTAATTTGATGTAGTTCAATTTTTTATTTTTATTTTGTTCCCTTGTGCATTTGGTACCATATGAAAGAAACCACTGCCAGTTCTAATGTCATGAAGCTTTTCCCTTGCTTTTTTTCCCTTTAAAAGTTTTTAGTTCTAGGTTTTGCATTTAGGTCTCTCATGCATTTTAAGTTGATTTTGTATATGGTATAAAGTAAGGGTTCTATTCCATTCTTTTGGATAGTCAGTATCCCCAACACCATTAATTTAAAAGACTTTCCTTTCCCTGTTGAATGATCTTGGCATTTTTGTCAAAAAAGTAGTTTACCAAATATGTGAGGATTATTTCTGGGCTTGCTATTCTATTTTATTTATTAATATGTCTATCTTTATGCCTGTAGTATTAATACATGTGTTGATTAATGTAGTTTTATACTAAGTTTTAAAATCATGAAGTGGGAGACTTTCAATTTATTTTTTTCCCCAAGATTATTTTGGTTATTTAAGATTCCTTGACATTCCATTTGAAAATTAGAATAAAGTTTTCTTTTGTTGCAGAAACAATGTCATAGAGATTTGGATAAGAGTTGAATTGAGTGTGTAAGTTGCTCTGAAAAACATTGACATCTTAACACTTATTGTTCTAATCCAAAAATGCAATATTTATCCTGTTAATGGTGTCTTCTTTAATCAACTTTTGTAGTGTTAAGTCTACAAGTCTTTTGACTCCTTGGTTATGCTTATTTCTAAGTATTCTATCTTTTTTGATGCTACTGTAAATGGAATTGTCATGGCTTTTCTTCCCCTTGCCCAATGGGAGTTAACCTCTGCCTTGTATTAATGCTTATTCCTGGCCCATTCAGGTTTGCTGCCCTTCAACCAGAGCAGAAACCTTTTACTCTACTCCTACCAACTAGAAGTCAAAGATCTTTATGTGGACCTTGGGGATTGAAGAATTTTCTGATTCTCCTAGACCAACTTAATGCTTTTCTTTGCATAATAGCAGGATCTGAGAGGTATATGCAGCTTCATGTCTATCATTCACTCAGGGAGGGACTCTCTCCCAGTCTTTTACTCTGTCTTAATCTTTCATCTGTACTACCAATGGAGGCCAGTATGAAAAAACAAAAACAAACAAGAAACTAAAGCAATCAACAACAACAAAAACAAACATGAAAGTAAGTGTCAATTCAAATTTGTGATGGGCTCTTCCAGGGAGTCTAGTCTGTCATACAAGACCACATTTGGTATTTAAGAATTTACAAATAATGTTAGATGTTTTGTTATAACCCACTAAGAATAACAGCTACCTTCTCCTCTCATTCTCTGCCAAAGATTAAAGAGTCCATTTGTCCCATCATTCCTTGGAGGGGCTTGTCACTTCTTGGCATTATGGTCTTCTCATTACCAAACAATCCCCCCAAATATAATTATGTTGTACATCATTTGGCCTTTTCTTTTTGGTAAATGATGAGCATCATTCTCTAGCAGCTTTCTGTACCCTACTTTGAAATAGAACTCCATCCTTTTTTTACCCTGTTGTATATTAAAAATTATCAAAATCATACTAAATTTATATTTCAGATTCAAACGTGCATTGGGGTTAGCAGATGTCAAGGGTGGGCAGAAACATAATTTTCTGGATTCATTATTCTGATTCACTCAATGTTCAATTAGAGTTATTTTCTCTCCTCTTCTAAGCCTTGTTATTTCAAAAGTAATCTCATCCAAAAATAAACTTGAGATAGAGGTAATATAAAAATTATATTTTTACTTGCTTGCTTTACCTAATTGTAATAATTTGCCTGAGAGAAGATATACAGTATTGTATTAATAGGTTATAAGTGGAATATAGATGGTAGTAAAATGTAAAATATAGTAAAATACAGACTGTAAGTTAAAATATATTTTAGAACATAAAAGCAATTGAATTAAAAATAATTTAAACAATTTTTAAAGATTTATTTTTATTGGTTTTTGACAGACAGACAAACAGATAGAGAGAGACAGAGAGAAGGGGGAGGGCCCAGAGCAGTCTCCATAGTTGACAGCATTAGTTTTCCATATAGTTTCACTCCACAGGTGGGCGTGGGGCTGCGCAGGGCAGGAACTGGGCTGGGGGCTTCCACATAGGCCCCGGCAAGTACTAAACTGGGGGCACACCCCAGTTCAGCATATGGGTCCGCATGGACCGGAGCCGGGATACGATCCCTGGTCTCCGGGGCTGCAAAGCGAGCGCTTAACCCGCTGAGCCATCCCAGCTTCTCCTTAAACAAATTTTGAATTCTTTATTTTCTTATTAAAAAGAACATCAGAAAAAGCACTAAAAGTTTAATATAAGATTAGTAGCTAATGTACTACATTTTAGAAAAGTGAGTACATTTTGCAATATAAAATTATAATGACTACATATATAGTGCCATCTGACTTTTCTTGTGACTTGGGGTTTTCAATTGCTTTGACATTATTATTATTCACTCACTCTAATGAAATCCAAGCACATATATAGTGTAAAAATCCTCTGGACAGATAATTTAAAAGGGTTTTGAAATTATTTTAAGACAAAGCACAACTATGAGGACATCACTTAGTTTAATGTGAACATTTATTTGCTTTTAAAAATATATAGGCTATGGCCATGATCATAGAATAGAAGCAAATAAATAACAGAAATTAATCAGGGAGTTCATTAGACATGAAAAAAAATCATGATTTTGTTTTATCATATTATAAATTAATTAATTTTTATTTTACTCTCTCAACTTCTGTCTTTCCTTAAACATGAATGCGAAACAAAAGTCACTATTGATTCAAGTTTGCTCTTTGAGTTCATTCTTTATTCAATGAAGAGTTCTTGAGCATCTATCTATCTTATGTGAGTATTAGAGACCTAATTGTGAAAAAGGCACTGCCATGACTGACTCCAGGATGTCATTTATACTTGTAAAAATAATTAATACATTAGATAGTTATTAACCCAAAAGAAAATGGATAATATTTTATAGTGATAACCTAGTAATTCAACTTATTCTAGGGATTTTGGAAACAAATCTTGTTAGTGTTTGACAAGTTTCAGACTTGCTATTCTGCATGTTTACAATGGTTCATAGCAATTGGGAGATAATTACAAATATTTATAGAATATTAATACAATGGTATTAAATTAATGGAGGTCAATTACCTAAAAGTTTCATTTTGTTACTAAATAGGATGGTTTTGCTGAAATATTTACCTGTATTTTGTAATTATGACCTGATGTTCTAGAAAGCAGAACACATCAAAAGATTAGGCAATTTTCCATCATTACATTAGCAGTAAAGGGGCTTTAAGAATCTTATTATGCATTCATAGACAGTGAAATCTTCCAAAATACAAACTTCTTAACCCTGCTCTCTCTTGCAACAAAAGTCATTTAAAAAAAGCAGAAGTACTTGAAATAAAAGTAATCATTGACACGTAGTAGCAAATCTATGCTATCTGTAACTGCAGCATATAAAGAACTACATATAAAGAGCTCAAAATATGATATCAATAGTAAAGCCTGCCTACACTTTCTATAAAATGATCTATAAAGTATATAGATCATTTATGGAAATGGCTTTTCAAAATATAGTTAACAAATCACTGACAGTCTTAGGGGTAATATCATGAGGTTTCTAGGTGGCTTATTATGTTCAAAAAAAAATATCAATAATTATTTTTATTTATATACATTTCATAAATTTGGATAACAGTATTGGTCTCATTTTCACAGAAACTTGCATATTTTTAATGAACATTTTATTCTTAAATAAGTCAGTGTGCCTCAACTAACGTTTAAGTTATAGGAAATAATCACTTTTCATTTAACATTTCATTTAAATGTTGTAGTTTTAAATTTGAATTTTTGGGGAGAAGCTGGGATGGCTAGGCGAGTTAAGCACTTGCTTTGCAGCCCTAGGAACTGAGGATTGAATCATGGTCCTGGCTCCTGCAGACCCATATGCTGAACTGGGATGTGCTTCTCATGCAGGAGGCCCCCAGTTCAGTTCTTACCCACCCTCCATGATTTGGCCCCTGGCTTGAGGGGGCGTGCCTCCCATTCAGGAGGCCCCCAACCCAATTTCCACTATGTATGGCCCCCACCCCCCTGTTTGGAACAAAACGATATCAAAAACTAATGACATACAACTGTGTAGACTGCTCTGGACCCTTCCCCTTCTCTCTGTCTCTTTCTGTCTCTGTCTCTCTATCTGTATCTCTCTGTCTCTGTCTCTCTCTGTTTCTGTCAAAAACAATAAAATAAATCTTTAAATTTGCATTATTGGTTTCTCTACTTGACCTTCATGTATCTATAATTCACTAAAATGGGTCAACAATTAAAAAGTGGTTTATAAAAGCAAGTAGTAATTAAATTGATAAATATCTAAAGATAATTTTATTAGAAGACTGATCAATTTGTTGCTCATTTCCTTTAAGACCAATATATCACCAATGTCAATTTCTCATCCTATTAAATCCTACTTAAATACAATGCCCCCAACTTTTCGTGACAACTTGTATTTTGCTCCTTAGTCACCTCCTTAACAAAGGGCATGTTAATTTGAGCTTCAATTACTACAATCCTTTGTAACTGGAAACCTGACCCATCAGAGCTATTCACCACAAAATAGTTAAAATGATTATTTTTATAATGCAACTCTGATTTCTTCCCAAAACCATTGAGTATATTCCGCACTTTCCTAGAATAAAGTACACCATTCTTGAAATACTCAAAATGATCTTATCAGAAACTAAATTATCTCACCTAGTCTTCTTTTTTATTTCCAGGTCTTTGCCACTCTATCTCATTAAAGCCAGCTATACTGTGCCTATTTTGCTTCTGGAAACCACCTAACTCTTGTTAGTTTCAAGAAAACTGTGATATACAGAGGGTGCCAAAAATGTATACACATTTTAAGAAGGAAAAATCTCTATTAAAATTGTAATAGTCAATATATACCAATAACAAAAGATGAATACAAGTCACATTTGACTTTTGCAATTATAAGAGGTATGCAAAGTGATTACACTTAGCCTCCAGAAACGTCTGGTTATGACAGACTACTACTTGAGCAACACTGACCAAAGTGTCCACTTGTATTGGTGCACATGCCATTTCAATTTACCCTACATCTCAAACTTATCACTAATGCGTGCTATGTTAGGCAGTTTAGAGATTCTGTTGCATACTCACACCTCTATTGTTCTTGTACTCACACAACATTCTTGAATTTCAAATACCCCTTCAAAATGGTCTTATGTGTTTGGTGGTTACCTGAGGGTAAGAGGGGAGGGGGGAGGAAAAGGGGGCAGGGAGTTGGGAGTGGGCACCAGATATATGGTGATGGAAGGAAAGCTGATTCTGGGTGGTGAGCATATAATGCAATACATAGGTGATGTAACATAGTTTTGTATACCTGGAAACTATCTAATTGTTACCAACCAATGTCACCCCAATAAATTTAACAATTAAAAAAAAAAAGAGAGAAAAAAATTCTAAAAAAAAGGTCTTGTGCTCCTTGAACAACAAGCATGCTTTTTCCATTTTCTTTGACTGTCTGGTCTGTCACATGGTGATGCTAGCATTTGTTTGATTAATGCCATCTTTTGAACAAATGTCATACTACATGTTGCTACTATAATTCAATTCAACATCGAAAAGTAATATATAGATAACATTTCTTAAATTTCTTTCTTTCCTTCTTTCTTTCTTTCTTTCTTTCTTTCTTTCTTTCTTTCTTTGTTTTTTGTTTCTTTCTTTCTTTCTTTCTTTCTTTCTTTTTTAAATTACTCCTGGTATATAGCCATGCAGGTCAGTGTACCACATAACTCTGGGAACAATACCATGTAAATGGAACTTCCATGGCCCATACTTGACTCCTCATCCTGGAGTTGTGTATGTGGAGGCCATGACCGACCATATGTCATACTCTCTGATATTTCCACACATCTATCTCTCTTCATTTAAGTGTATCCAATCATTCTCCAATTCTCAGCATAAGTGAGACCTTGTCCTGGGCTTAATAACATTTTTTTTTGAATGAGCTAATAATTATGTAAGTAGAGTTTTCCAGTTAATAAAACTCTTGTCATAAACAAAATTCAACTACTTCTTGTCAGCAGTACAATATGATTGGCTGTAATTTTAATTTAATCCTCATCATGTATATATAAGAAGATGAAGTTCAATAAGTTCGTAATGCTCCACATCCTTGACCATATATAACGACACAGAACATATAAGCTTAGTACGAAACATTCTATTTGTAAATTCTGATTTTTTTTCCCATGGAACTAAAACGTCTTCTGTTTGGTTATGTAATATATTTTTCTATATATTCTTGTTTATTTCTTTCCAGACAAAATTGTATGTTTTTTGAGAATATGCATTATGCCATTCCTTTATTTAATAATATTAATTCTATTTAATGTTTTAATTTTAGTAATACCATTATATAATTATTTAGAATAAAATTTAAAACAACGAATCTTTTATTTTAATATTTTTATTGTTTTATGAAAATTATTGATCATAACAGTTCAACTTAATGTGATAAACTTTGTATTGATTAAGTATTAATAGCATGATATCCAAAAAGTGACTTCTTAAAATTAGAAATGTTTCCTGATTCTTTCAGTCTGACTTATTTCGCTTAATAAGATGGTTTCTAGGTTCATCCATGTTGTCAGAAATGACTGTATTTCATCATTTCTTATCGCTGAGTAGTATTCCATTGTGTAAATGTACCACATCTTCTTTATCCAGTCATCTATCGAAGGGCATTTTGGTTGTTTCCATGTTCTGGCCACTGTGAACAGTGCTGCGATGAACATGCGGGTACAAACATCTTTAAAGATCAAGGTTTTCA
>PVKE010012121.1:0-24880 GCA_004027555.1 Craseonycteris thonglongyai
AGTAAAGGTGTGGCCAGGGGTGGGGGCATGTGAGTAGGAGCTAGGGTGGGCCTGAGACACAATAGCAGATTCCTCTTTCAGCAGGGGGGCTGGTGGTTCAGTGGGGGCGGGGCGCAGGAGCTCTGGTCTTTCCTCCTCCTGGCTGCCCCTCCTTCAATTGTATCTGTAAGGCACGCCCGCAGGGCAGCACTTGGATGGGATGGGGCTTGGCAGAGGCCCTGGTCGGCCTCCCAGTCCCGAGCACAGGCAATGACACTGCGGAGACCCGGCAGGCAGCCCAGTTGCATGGGCGGTCCGCCACGCCCCAGAGGCCCGGTGGGCGGGACGCCAAAAGCCGGTCAGGGCGCCGAAAGCCGGTCCCGCGCACAGGCAGCGGTGCTGTGGTGGCCTGGCAAGCAGGGTGCCAAAAGCCCTGTAGCGCACCGGGGAGCAGGCAGCGGCGCTGCGGGTCAGCCCGGTGGGCGGGGCACCAAAAGCCTGGTGCGCGCACGCAGTGATGCGCAGCGGCCCAGTGGGCGGGGCGCCGAGAGCCCAGCCGCGCACTTCCGCGCAGGCAGAGCCGCCGTAGTGGCCTGGTGAGCGGGGCACCAAAAGCCCAATTGCACGCTGGCAAGCAAGCAGCAGTGCCGCTGCGGCCTGATGGGCGGGGCGCCAAAAGCACAGTTGCACGCTGGTAGCAGCGCTGCGGAGGCCCGGTAGGCGGGGCGCCGAAAGCCCTGGGTGCACAGGCCGTAGCTTGGCGGCAGCCGCTCTATGCTCCTGGCTCTGTTGAGACCGCCGGATTCACTCCAAGTACATCCATTGCAGCTGTGCCCACTCAAGCCCCAGCCCTCACTCCAAGAGCCCTGTCCTCAGAAGGCGCTCCCTCACAGTCAGTCTCCTCTGTAAATCAGGGGTGCTGAGCCGTTGTGGGCTGGTGCCCTGCTCTCACCCCGCCCGCCGGGAAGTGCCGCCGCCCTGCTCCACAGTCCCTGTTCCACTTTAGGCTCTGTGATCTGATTAGGGCACTGCGTGCTGTCCCTTGAGTTCGGATGTAAAATTGTCCACAGTCTTGTGGGGCTTCCACGCTCCCTAGGTCTCGGCTTCCAGCCTGCCCTCGATCCAGCTCCACTTTGACCATAGTCCCCCAATCCCCCTTTGTTTTTGCCAGCCCCTGGCCGCGCTCCGAGTCTCTGTCCCCGAGTCTCTGTCCCCGAACCGCTGCTTCCCTTTTCCTCGCCCGCTCTCCCCTTTTTTCTCTAACCTTTGTGTGTTGTTCTGCGTTGTGTGGTTCTCTTAGTTGAGGTTTCTTCTCAGGGTTTCCCCTGTGGATTCCCCTCTGTTCACAAGGCCCTTCCCAGGCAGTCATCGGCGTTCTCCTCTCATGCCGCCATCTTGGATCCCTCTCTCGAACTGTATATTTTTATTACATGCTAATATCTATGTAATGAGGCATAGTGTAGAGTTAAAGGGAAAAGTAAAAATGGTGAATTATGAAATATCTTGGCTCTTTGAAGAGATATTTAATATAGGTTATATGACACCTTAGGTTCTTTATGGATTCATATAGAGCGGGGGTGGCGAACCTTTGGCACGTGTGCCCAAAGTGGCACGCGGAGCAATTATTTCGGCACGCGGAGCTGTGAATACCATTTAAAAAAATTATTGTTTATGCTCTTATAGACATAAAAATAATCAATACCTCTATCTCACTCGATGGGTTGGCACGCGAGTCGAGCGAGTATACTCTTATTTCATAAACTTTGGCATTCAATCGCCAAAAGGTTCGCCACCCCTGATATAGAGTGTAAATAAATAAATATTCAGGTTATAGAGCTACAGTACAGAATCGAATAATACATTTTTTTTTAAATTGACTTATAATTCACATATAACATATTGGTTTCAGGTGCACAACATAGTGATTTGGTATTTGTATATATTGCAAAATGATCACACATAGTTACATTTTTTTTCTTGTGATGTGAATTTTTAATATCTACTCTCAGCAACTTTCAGATATATAATATGGTATTATTAACTATAGTTACCATGTTGTACATTACATCCCCAGGATTTATTTATTTTGTAACTGGAAGTTTGTATCTTATGAGCACTTTCACCCATTTTGCCCACCTTCCATACTCCCACCTGGGGGAACTACCAGTCTCCTGTCTGTATCTATGAATTGGTGTTTTTTGTTTTGTATAGTTTTGTTTTAAGTTTCCTCATATAAGTAAATAATAAGTTTTGAGGAAAGAACAGTTCAGAGAATCTGGGCAGTGTGTTAAATATATGAAACAGAAGAATAACTCTTTGGGAAATTATTTCTGGAGAGAGTACAGGGGCTTTAGGATTCCTGCGACCCCAAAGAACTGTTAAGCCTGAAGCTTGCAGAAGATTCAAGAAGCAGACAACCTATAAATTTTACTACTAAAGAACGTTTGAGGCATTTGTAGAACATATGTGTGTCTATAGCTATTTTTAAAACTATACAGTTAACGTCCTGATATGTCTTGGAATTTTCACTGACTTTGGTGCTTTCTGATCTTTTTTGAAACAGTGATCACATGGAAAATGTATATGGTTACTTAATGAAGTACACCAACCTTGTCACTGGGTGGCAGTACAGGTAAGTGTGATTATTCTATGTCATTTCATTCTCCTCAGAGACAGAAGTGGGGTGATAATTTTAAATTCTGATATTACTTCAGTATAAACAGGGCCAGAAAGCCTTTTAGGGAAGTAAAGATTTACTTACCATGTTTCTTAAAAGTCTGATGACTTTCTTCTCTTTTTGAGAGACTGGGAGGAGTTGGTATCCATCCCAGTGTAGCCTCCACATACCTCAGAATTTACTACTGTTTCAGGATTAGAATCACTTGCTTACCTGCTTTGGGCTCATTAAAATACTTGCAGTGGTTAGGCTCTTCGGGTAGTTTGGGCGCATTAAACAGATTTGTGTTAGGTACCTGTTTTGTGCAGGATTCTCAAAACTTCTCTGGGTTTGAATAACCTTAAGTTAAGGTCACACAGGGCAGTTAGGAAGTAGCAAAGCTAGCTATCTTAAATACTTTGTAGTATTGGCAGTTGTGGAGCAGGGGAACTAAACTATTATATTTTTATTATGGTAACATGTCATTGTATTTTAACAGAAAATTTATCTTTTTTTTTTAAAATATATTTTTATTTATTTATTTATTTTTGACAGACAGAGAGAGAGAGAGAACAGAACTAGGGGAGCTCCCAGTTCAGCATATGGTTTCACACGGGCCGGGGCCAGGATTCGATCCCTGGTCCCTGGCGCTGCAAAGTGAGCGCTTAACCCACTGAGCCATCCCGGCTTCCCCAAAATTTATCTTTTTAACCATTTATTAGTATACATTTCAGTGGCATTAAATACATTCACATTGTTGTGCGACCATCACCATCACATTTTCAGAACTCTTTGTATCTTCTCATATTGAAACTCCTGTACCCATTAAATAGCAACTCTCCATTTCACCGTTCCCCTAATCCTTGGCAACCATTGTTCTACTTTCCATGTCTGTGAATTTCACTACTCTAGGTACCTGATGTAAGAGGAATCATACAATATTTGTTTTTTTGTGACTGGCTTATTTCACTTAGCATAATATCATCAAGGTTCATTCAAGTTGCAGCGTGTGTCCATTTTTTCTTTCTTTTTAAGGCTGAATAATATTCCATTGTACATACAACAATTTATTTACCCACTTATCTGTCAATGGCCATTTGGGTTGCTTTTACCTTTTAGCTATTGTGAATAATGCTGCTATGAATATTGCTGTGCAAATACTTGCTTGAGGCTGAGCTTTCACTTTTTGTGTGTATATATCCAGAAGTGGAATTGCTGGATTATATGCTAATTCTATGTTTAAGATTTTGGGGAATCTCCATACCATTTTCCATAGCAGCTATACCATCTTGCATTTCCACCAGCAGTATATGAGAGTAAAGATTTCTCCACATCCTTAGCAACACTTGTTGTTTTCTATTTCTTTTTTCTTTTTCTTTTTTAATGATAGCTATCCTAATCGGTATGAAGTGATATCTCATTGTGGACTTTAAAGATTTATTTTTATTGTTTTTTGACAGGGAGAGACATACAGAGACAGAAAGAAGGGGGAGGGCCCAGAACAGTCTCCATAGTTGCACATCATTGGTTTTTCCATATAGTTTCATTCCACAGGTGGGCGCAGGGCTGCACAGGGCAGGAACTGGGCCAGGGTCTCACCCCGGTGAGAACCGAACTGGGGGCATTCCCCAGTTCATCACATGGGTCCGCACGGGCCAGGGCCAGGATTTGATCCTCGGTCCCCGGGGCTGCAAAGTGAGTGCTTACCGGTAACCCACTGAGCCATCCCGGCTTCCCCTTATTGTGAATTTTAAACTTTTAAAAAATTTTAATATTAGAGATTGAACCCAAATAGTTCTGACTCCAAAGTCTATGTTTGTACATTATATGATATTGCTTCTAATTCATTTATTTGGAAACTTCTGCTTTTGGCCATGATAGAATTACAGAAGCTGAATTTGCCTTCTTATCTTAAACTAGAAAATGGAGTATAATATATAAAAGAATTATTTATTTATTTTTTAAATTTTTATTTTTCTCAATAGAGAAACAGAGACAAAGAGAGACAGAGAATGGGGAGGGCCCAGAGCAGTCTCCATAGTTGTACATCATCAGTTTTTGGCATGGTTTTGTTCTACACAGGTAGGCGGGGGCCACGCTGTGGCCAGGGGCCTCCTGCACGGGTGGCATGCCCCCACGAGCTAGGGGCCTCCTAAATGGTAAGCACACCCAGGGAGGGAGCCTAACCGGGCACCTCCTGCATGGGAAGCTCGCCCCAGCGAGAACCGAACTGGGATCACACCCCAGCTCAGCATATGGGTCCACATGGGCTGGGGTTGGGATTCAATCCTTAGACCCCGGGGCTCCAAGACAAGTGCTCGATGCTCAGAGCCATCCCGGCATCTCCAAAAGAATTATTTTAGACATTTTAAAGACTAGTAGAAGCACTGATGAAAATGTGATTGTTTAAAAGAGAAGGCCATTTGGGCCATGTTTAGTTTTGAAGTAACATTAAGGAATTCAAATAGGAGTGACATGCAGGCAGTTGGAGGTTATACGAAAGCTCAAAGCTAGATATGAAGAATTATAAGGGAATCATTTCTAGTGAAGTGAAAAGGCAGTTCTCCAGGATTCTCATCTTTTATTTTAAAAAGAGCAAAATCAAGGGAGCCTTTTTACTTTGTATTTTACCATCTCAGTTTTTTGGTAATTTTTTAAGGCTTACACATTCAAATGATGTACAGAATATTAAATTTTTTAAATTTTATGTCACTTCGCTCTTAGCACTATAGTTTATACTATTTCTTTTTTTTTTTTGTTAAATTTAATGGGGTGACATTGGTTGGTAACAATTAGATAGTTTCCTGTTGTACAACTCCACATCACATCACCCATGCATCGCATTATGTGCCCAGCTCCCAGAATCAGGTCCCCCTCCACCACCATATATCTAGTGCCCGCTCCCCCCTCCCCCCACAACTCCCCCTCCCCCCTCCTCCCTCCTCATACTATTTCTTAAAAGAAACATAAGTTAATTTTCTCCCTAAACATTCAACAACTTTCATTCATATAATACTATTGAATATTATTGAGAAAGTCTCAGAAGTGGAACAGAACAAGAGAGTTCCAAAACATACCCAAGCATATAAGGCTTAGTATATGTTCAAGATGGCATTTCAGGTCAATCACAACTTGAGTACATGGGAAGAAATGGGCAGGTGTTTGTATTGTTGTATGAAGGAGCCTATCATAAAGTTTTACTGGCCACTGGTTGCCTGGGGAGTTAGCTAGCAGATCCAAGTGAACATTACAGGATAGAGAGGGCCATTGCCTCTACCAGTATAAGTCCTCCAGCTGTGTAAAAGGCCAGCTTTAGCAGTGCCAGAGTGTGGGGATGACGACAACTCATCCCTCTTTGCTACTGAGGACACAGAACCTGTTAGCAACTGGGGTGTGCCTCCCATGTGGGAGGCCCCTGGCCCAATTCCTGCCTTGCATAGCCCCTCGCCCACTTGTGGAATAAAACCATGTGGAAAACTAATGTACAACTATGGAGGCTGCTCAGGGCTGTCCCCCTTCTCTTTGTCTTTGTCTGTCTGTCTGTCTCTTCCTGTCGAAAGTAATTAAAAAAGAAATAAATTATATATATATATAATTGTGACTTACTGTATTGCACTGTTCACTGTGTGTTGTGGTCTGGAATCGTACCTGCAATATCTCTGAGAAATGATTTTATTGGAAAATGATCACCACAATAAATCTAGTTAACATCCATCACCATATATAATTACAATTTTTTTTTCTTGTGATGAGAACTTTTAAGATCTACTGTCTTACTGGGGAAAGCTGGGATGGCTCAGTGGGTTAAGCGCTCGCTTTGAAGCCCCGGGGACTGAGGATCGAATCCCGGCCCCGGCCCATGCGGACCCACATGCTGAACTGGGGTGTGCCCCTAGTTTAGTTCTTGCCGGGGCCTATGTGGGAGGTTCCCGGCCCCGTTCTTGCCCTGTGCAGCCCTGTGCCCACCTGTGGAGTGAAACTATATGGAAAACTAATGTCAACTATGGCGACTGCTCTGGGCCCTCCCCCTTCTCTCTGTCACTCTCTGTCTCTGTAACCAGGAGACAGCCTGACTGAATGGAATCCCTGAGTTCCAGCGGTGGGAATTGAAGACTGACACACTTGCCAGCTGACTGCCCTCAATAGGACAGCCACGAATAGCTTTATTCAATCACGTATATAGCCAAGGTTCATGTCATTACAAGGAGCAAGGAAAGACAAAGACGGAGTTTTTCAATTACATCAGAAACTACTCATTAACTGAAGTACAGCGCAGGCAGTCCATTATCAGGAACATACAGGCCCTCTCCCATGTATTCCTTTCATCCCACAGCGTGTGATCTTAACACCTGGTGCCAGCTGTCTGATCTTCATGCGAAGCTATAGATATACATGTTTCTATGTCTAATCACCCATCTACCCCCCGAGGGAGATGAAAGGGGGGCCGAGGCCCTGCCATCAAAGCCCTGGGTCAGCCTTCCCCGAGAGATCAAAAGGACCGAGGCCCCGCCATGGAGGCCCACCAAAACCTCTCAGTTCAGGCAAACAACCGGCTCCCATCATGTCTCTGTTTCTCTCTGTCAGAAATCAATAAAATAAATCTTTAAAAAAAAAAAAATCTGTCTTAGCAACTTTCAAATATGCAATTCAGTTCAGTATTAACTGTTGTCACCATGCTGTACAGTTATTGGCTTGTTTCTATCATTTTACAAGTCCCTCCTCAGCATTACTTTCTATGTATTTAGGTGAGTACCTCCCATGTTATAAATTTGTGGTGATGCTTTT
Organism: Craseonycteris thonglongyai; assembly: GCA_004027555.1. Classification (NCBI taxonomy): domain Eukaryota; kingdom Metazoa; phylum Chordata; class Mammalia; order Chiroptera; family Craseonycteridae; genus Craseonycteris; species Craseonycteris thonglongyai. The sequence goes on from PVKE010012121.1 coordinate 7,421, forward strand.
CAGATAAGAAATATATGTTTGGGGAAGCTGATATGGCTCAGCAGGTTAAACGTTCGCTTTGTAGCCCCAGGGACTGAGGATCGAATCTCAACCCTGCCCATGCGAACCCATGTGCTGAACTGGGACGTGCTTCCCATGGGGGAGGCCGCCAGCCCAGTTCCCACCCTGTGTGGCCCCCGCCCACCTGTGTGCAACGAAACCATGTTGAAAACTGATGACTTACAGCTATGGACACTGCTCTGGGCCCTCCCCCTTTTCTCTGTCTCTCTCTGTCAAAAACAATAAAATCTTAAAACAAAAACAAAAACAAAGAATTATGTGTTCACAGCAAACTTGAGATATCCGAACAGATTGTACTCTAAAATTTTTTGAGTTGACTACTTTTAAGAGAAGAGACCAGTCATTTTTCCCTTTCCTGTTTGAAATAAATTGTACTTAATACTTAGAACAGTGGGAAGAGTTTTCTTTGCTTCCTTTCTTCCTTTCCTGTTTGTTCTTTTTATTGATGGCTTCATTGAGAAAGAATGCACATACCATGCCATTCAAGGTGCCTGCTTAAAATGTACAACTCAGGGGTTTTGAGTATGTTGAAGAGATTGCTTTCTTATCTTTGTCCATTCGGGCTACTATAACAAAATACTACTGACTGGGTAGCTTATAAAGAACAAATTTCTCACAGTTTTCGGTGTTGAAAGTCCAAGATCAGGGTGTCAGGTCAGAGCCCTCTTCCTATTGCAGACTTCTCTTTGTGCTCTCACATGACAAACGGGCAAGGGAGCATTCTTGGGTCTCTTTTATAAACACTAGTCTCATTCAGGAGGGCAGAACCCTTATGATCTAATCACCACCCATCTCCTAATCCCCTCCCCCCCCCCATCTCCTAATCCCATTACTGTAGGGATTAGAATTTCATCATATGAACGTGAAGCGGACACACTCAGACCGTAGCAGATTTGTTTGTGCATTTTACTAAGGACAGGTCATATGTTTTAGAAACTTAAGATGGTGTCAGTGACCATTTTCTGTTAATTCAGATGCCTTTAAATCTTTGGTAAGATAAAGATAACCCTTTAAAACTGAGCAAAACTAGATGGGCTCTTCACTATCAGTACAACTGCAGATGGTCAATAAAACACATGATGAAAGAGTGTTTAACTCATGTAGTAATTATGTGGAAGTTGTAAAACTCTCAAAAACATTAAAATTAATTTATGTTTTTATCACAATATATGAACATAATTTTAAAAATCAGAAGCATGCTAGAAGATAAAAATAATAGTCCTTTTCAATTTATCTTCTCAGGCAACTTTTGCCTTCTTATTAATTTTTTTTTTTTCTTTCCCTGAATAAAGGCTGTTTCCATTTTCTCCTACTTTGATATGGTTGCCACATTGCTTGAGATAATATCTTCTAGGACCTTGAGCTGGATCAAATAGTCTGGTGTTACAGAACACACTAACTGGATGCCATACTGCTCCAAACCCAAACATTAATTATTTGAAATTGAAACTTTTTTTATTTTTTAAAGAAAAGATCCGTTGCACTACTTAAATGGGAATCTGTGTTAGTATTTTCCTAAAGTAGTTAATCTAGAACCAAATCAGAACATCAAATTCTTTTCCAAAGTGTATCAGTATTTCAACATTTAGTTTCAAGTTGCTTATGTTTCTGCATCTCCAATTGCAGCTTTTTCATTTTTAAACAGGATAGGTAATCTTTAGTTGTGACCTATTTAATGACATATTCACAAAATCTTTCTACCCTGGCATTATTCTCATTGTATATTTCACCGATTATATCTTTAAGTAGATTCGTTTCTTACGTGGCGTTTAGTTAACCTCAGAGCTCATGTTTTGATTTGTTTGCAGTGAATTTTAAATAAAAATCCTCACTACTATTTTTCCTTGGGCAATTGACCTTCCTAGTTAATGAATTCCAGAGAGAAATCTTCCTTTGAAAGGATACTATATCTTTGTTTCCTTTTTGTATTATCTGGCATGCCTCTTTTCTACTAAATGACTCCCTCAGAGGTTTTATATCTTTTATTAAACTCATTCAATTTTTCAGTAATCTTTACTGCTAGGAAATTCAACCTAGTGTTTCCAAATACTTCTTTTTTTTAAGATTTATTTTATTGTTTTTGACAGAGGCAGAGAGAGACAGAGAGAAGGGGGAGAGCCCAGAGCAGTCTCCACAGTTGTGTGTCATCAGTTTTTAAACATGGTTTTGTTCCAGGTGGGTGGGAGCTGCACAGGGTGGGAACTGGGCTGGGAGCCTCCTGCATGGGAGGCACGCTCCCTCAAGCCAGGGGCCCAACTAGGGGGCAAGAACCAAACTGGGGGCCTCCCGCATGGGAAGCACACCCCAGTTCAGCATATGGGTCCAGAAGGGCCAGGGCCGGGATTCCATCCTCAGTCCCCAGGGATGCAAAGCAAGCACTTTACCCACTAGAACCATCCCGGCCTTCCCTCCATGTACTTCTTGAAATACTTTTTTTTTTTTTTAACAATTTTTTTTTTTATTGCTTTTGACAGAGAGAGACAGAGACAGAGACAGAGAGAGAACTGAACTGGGGGGACTCCCCAGTTCAGCATATGGGTCCGCATGGGCTGGGGCCGGGATTCGATCCTCGGTCCCCGGCACTGCAAAGTGAGCACACTGAGCCATCCCGGCTTCCCCATTGAAATACTTTTAAATTTTATTTTTTTAATGGCAAAAACTTGAGAATGTGTAAGTGATTGAAATTTGGTTTGCTTTAGTTTGACTAGGGGAAATGTTTAAAAATTACGACCTTTTTCTTACCGTTACAGGTTTTTTGTTTTAAACAATGAAGCTGGTTTATTGGAATACTTTGTGACTGAACAGTCTAGAAATCAAAAACCCAGAGGGACTTTGCAGCTTGCAGGAGCTGTAATATCACCCAGTGATGAGGACTCTCACACCTTCACTGTAAATGCTGCCAGTGGGGAACAGTATAAACTCAGAGGTACAATTGAGATGTGAAAATTAATAGTGTGATTTTCTTTTTCCCTTGAGAAGTTGTACTTCCCTGCTTTCATTTGGGTTTTGGATATGGATACTACTCTCATTGATGATGTAGATAAAATATTCTAAACCTTGGAATTGCTTTAAGAATTTATGAAATCTATTTTAAGAAATAACTTTGGTGAGTGTGACAGTGAAGCAGTCTGTTTAAGATTGACTCTTCTAAAATATTTGTGGATATGAAACCCTGATTACTGAGAAATCTAAAAACATAAGCTTCTTTAAATGATATTTTTTTATGTCTGCCATGGATTTGTAGTTTATTCTGCTTGATTTGGTTTGCATGCTCTCTGTGGGTTTTGGGAACTAATGTATATAGTTGAGATTAGTTAAAATGTTCACATTCATTAAAATTAAATATAACTTTTGTTTAGATAAATTTATTTGTGTAGAAGTTTGTGTTTTTCATCTAATGAATGCATGTAAAGTTAGTGGTAATGCTAGTTGAGCATGCTGCTTGAGATCTGAAAGTATTGAGTACAGATTAAATGCTTAATAAAGGTTATTTCTTTAAATGAGAACATATGTTTATGAGAATTAGCTGCATGTAATTTATCCTCAGGAAATATCCACGTCCAGCTACTATGTAGTCCAACAAGATTAGTGCTTGGGCCTCCTTCCTACCTCCCTGCAGTCATGGGTATTTGCTCTAGGGAGGGTGGGACCAATTCCTGGTTTTCAATTATCTATTGAATCACCCTATAGACAATTGTATTCTAAAAATAAATATAAAAGTAAATAACTTTTAGATTCTTTTTATCAGCCACTGATGCTAAAGAGCGACAGCATTGGGTTAGCCGACTTCAGATATGTACACAACATCACACTGAAGCTATTGGAAAGGTATGTAGATTCATATACTATATGAATGCACAAAAAGGGAGAAAGAATTTAAAAATATTTTATTATATTTTTAAATTGAGATACTATTCACATGCCATAAAATTTACCCTTTTAAGTATATAATTCTTTGGTTTGTTAGTATATTTGCAGGATTGGGTAACCGTTGCAGCTATCTAATTCCAGAATATATTCATCACACTCCAAAAAACCCATATTCATAGCAGTCACTTCCTATTCTCCCCTTTCTAAGCCCTGGCAAACACTAATCTTGTTGTTTTTTTTTTTCCTATGGATATCTATTCTAAGCATTTTATATAAATTGAATCATGCAATATGTGATTTTGTGTGTGTCTGTTTTCTTACACTTACTATAATGTTTTCAAGTTTTATCCATGTTATTGTATGTATCATATTTTATTCCTTTTTATGGGTGAATGGTTTTATTTTCTGGACATACCATATTTTTTCTATTCATCAGTTGATGGATGCTTGGGTTTCCATTTTATGGCTATTATGAATAGTACTGCAGTGAATGCTTGTGTTTACATTTTTATGTGAATACATCATTTCGGTTTTCTAGGATATATATTTAGGAATGGAATTACTAAGTCATATGATAGTTCTCTGTTTAATTTTTTGAGGAACTGCCATAGTCTTTTCCAAAGCATCTGAACCATTACACATTCCCACCAGCAATATATGAAAGTTTCAGTTTTTACACATCCTCACCAGTGCTTGTTATTGTCTTTTCTTTTCTTTTTTATTGTTATAGCCATCCTAGTGGGTGTAAAATGGAGTATCATTGTGGTTTTTATTTTCTTTCCCTAATAACTAATAATGTTGAGTGTCTTTTCATATTTTTATTGATCATTTGTTTAACTTTGGGGTTTTATTTTTTACAAAAAGGAGGGTCTCAGCACTTGAAATCTGAGGTTAGAGATATTTAAAGACTAATATCTGAGCAGCATAGTTAAAAAGTTCCATACTTAGGTGATAGCAGGACATTTAAAAAAAATTTTTTTCAGGGATGCCGGGTAACTCAACAGGTTGAGCGCTTGCCTTGCAACTGCAAGGTCCAGGGATCGAGTCCCAGGCCTGGCCCGTGCAAACCCACATGCTGACCTGGAGTGTAACTCCCATGTGGAAGGCCCCCAGCGAGGTTCCCATCCCACGTGGTTCCACATCCACCTGTATGAAGTGAAGCTGTGTCACAGCTAATGACGTACAACTATGTAGTCTATTCTGGGCCCTCCCCTTCTCTCTGTGTCTCTGTCTCTCTCAAAAAATAAACCTTTTTTTTTTAAGATTTATTTTTATTGTTTTTGACAGAGAGAGAGAGAGAGAGAAAGAGACAGAAGAAGAGGGGAGGGCCCAGGACAGTCTCCATAGTTGCACATCACTGGTTTTTCCACATAGTTTTATTCCACAGGTGGGTGCAGGGCTGCACAGGGCAGGAACTGGGCTGGGGTAATCACCCTGGTCAGAACCGAACTTGGGGCACTCCACAGTTCAGCATATGGGTCAGGATGGGCCAGGACCAGGACCAGGACCAGGATTTGATCCTGGGTCCCTGGGGCTGCACAGTGAGCGCTTAACCCACTGAGCTATCCCGGCTTCCCTAAAAAATAAATTTTTTTGTAGTGTTTTTTTTTCACTAAATGTTTTTAAAAGTTGATTGTGATTATCAAAAAAAAAGAAAAGAAACAACTCATGGCCACACATAATAGTTTAGTGATTGCCAGAGTGGGAAGGGGTGTGGGGGAGTGGGTAGGATTCAAATATATGGTGATAGAAAAAAAAACTATGGACGTGGAGCTCAGGATGCAGCACATAGATGATGTATTATAGAATTGTAACTTTACTAACCAATATAACTTTACTAACCAATGTCACCCCAATAAATTTAACTAAAAAAAAAAATACATTAAAAAAAAGTTGATTGTGATTTAGGCCGACTGCATAGTCTTCAGGAAATTCTACACAAAAGCTTTACTAATATTGTAAGATTATAATCATTGGGAATGATCAGAAAGCACTAGTTTGTTCAAAAGATTATTTGCATGTTACATTTACAAAATTTATCATTGACTATTGCTGAGTACATTTTTTTTTGCTTGAATCATGCTGTTTAAAAATCTGAAATTATAACTTTCTTATTCTAATATTTATAAAATGTGAAAAGATATGCTTGACAGCACTTCAAGAATTAAGTTTCTAAGTAAATTATAGTTTACTATGGGATATGTGAAGTGCTTAAACCTTGTTTTTGTTTTTCTTTTAAAGATTTTATTTTATTATTTGAGAGAAGGTGAGAGTGAGAGAGAGAGAGAGAGAGAGAGAGAGAGAGAGAGAGGGAGACAGAAGGGGGGAGGGCCAGAGCAATCTCCATAGTTGTACATCATTAGGTGTGACATAGTTTCATTCCATGCAGGTTGATGTACCATCATATGGGGTGGGAACCGAACTGGAGGCCTCCCACATGGGAGTTGAGAACCTTCGCCACTGAGCCATCCGGTAGTTACCAGTTGCGCTGCAGTTCAGCATACTGGGTTGCACGGGCCGGGACCAGTAACTGAACCCTGGACCTTGCAGTTGTGAAGCAAGCGCTCAACCTGCTGAGCTATCCCGGATTCCCCAGTGTGTCTTAAATTTTACCATTTTCAGAAACATTCTTCAAGTCAATTCTCAGGTTAATTTAATTTTTAAAACTATTTCTATGTAAACCTCAAATTATGATAGATTGAGGGTTAGCATGCCTAAATTTTTGTTTTTAAGGAATGATTTTCTTTGTCTAACAGAATAATCCTCCCCTGAAGTCAAGGAGCTTCTCACTTACATCTAGTGGTAATTCTCCTATAGCCCAGAGGAGACCGAGTCAAAATGCCATTTCTTTTTTTAATGTTGGACATTCCAAGCTACAATCAGTGAGCAAAAGAGCTCATTTACCGCCAGACCATCTTGTGGAAGTCAGAGAAGTAAGTATGAATTTAAGTCAAGTTAAAATGCACAGAATAATCTTACCTGCTTGACTTTGCTGCAAAAAATTTTAAATTCTGTTTGTCTTCTGGCATCCTTGGTGTTTCCCATCTAGTATGCTAAGATAATTTTCAAGTCATAAATATTCCCTGATTATATATGGTGTCCTAAGTTTCCTTAGGTCTGTCAACTATACTGGTACATTCTCATTTTTCAAAAGTCTGTATCTTTTATTTCTCAAGTAAAATTACAGACTTTTTTTGATGTAAAATTTCTGATCAAAAAAGTTGTTATTAAGCCTAATGGAAGACTTTATGGCCAAACAAGTGATTCTTCTTTAAAAACAGAACTGATATATATTTTATAGAGAGAAAATTTCAAATATACAGAAAAATAGATTGGTTAAATCCTGCATGTTGCATTATCTCACCATTTCCCTCTTTGTCTTTCAAATTGGCTACCAAATAACTCTAGTTTACAAAGGATGCAGTTGTTAGGGTCTAAATATTCAAGGTATGGTTTGCTGAGTTAAATTTGATAAAGCTTATAGATATTTATGTAGCGGCCTCACAGATGTGTGATTGGAAATTAGAGGAATATTTTAGTAGCCTTTTAAGATAATTGTGGCTATTCTTTGGTACTGCATGAAAACTTTACAGTGGTGGTTTCTTAAATGTTTGAATCAGTCCTAATCTATGCATGATTTTGTAACATCATGCACAAATCATTTGGAAAACATTAGTTCACAGAATTATCCAGGTCTTCCAACTATTGTTCTATTTTATCATTATAAAATACCAAAAATTCACATTCATTAACATCCCTACCACTGTCATCATAAAAGGCTTTCATTATTGGGAAGCTATCAAACTTATGGTAACAGATAGGGGTTTTACAAAATTCTAATTTTCATTTTAAATCTTAGATTTTATAGTTGGCAACAAATTCTGTTAGTTTTGCTTGAAGTGATAGGCTTGTTTTGTTGAATATTGAGAAAATGTCTACCACAAACCACTAAGTCTGAATATCTATATGTAGTTTCTAATAGTCATTCTGTGAAAGAAAAACAGTCTTATTGCATCTCCTCCACTACAGCGTTCTACACGTCTTTATACTAGTCACCAGATGTGTGGAGGTTTCCCTCCCCCACACCAACATTCTCTGTTTCTCTGTGTTCATCAGTTGGTTGTCCTACAGTTTAATTCAGTTCTAACACTGTCTCACTGAGATAGTGTTCCCACTTTAGATGCCATCCAGGTTGTCACCTGTGCCTCTGAAACAAACAACTATAAATCTGAGGTTTCTGCTGCTCCTTTCTCAGTTATCATCATTTGCTCGAACAGCACCTAGAACTCATTATTTATGTAGTGAATATTCTAATGATTTTTTTTTTGTTTATAAACTTTTATTGGCTTATAATATAGCAAAGTATACAAATTATAAGTGTATACCTTGATGTAATTTTCATGTGATCACATCCTGGATCAAGATATTAAATATTACTGGCACTTTAAAAGATTCTTTTATGCCTCTCTGTCACTATGCCCTTCCTGTCTATCCTGACTTCTAACACCATACATAGATTTGTTTTACAATTTTTGAAATTTCTAAAACTGGAATCAGATAGTATGTACTTCTTTGGGTATGGCTTCTTTTCAGTCAACATTATACATTAGAGATTTATTTACGACGTTGAGTGTAGTAGCTTGTTTTTGTTGTACAGTACTTATTGTATGAATATACCTTAATTTTATTTATCCATTCTAGTGTTGATGAATATTTGTATACACATATGTGTTGGTTACATATCTAAAAGTGTAATAGTCAATCATGGATTATATTTATTTAGCTCTATAAATTTAACTCTACTAGATGCTGCCAAAAACTGGTTTCCAAAGTGGTTGTACTTATTCATAAGGTCAGTTTATATACAAAAACATTTGTATACACACAAAGCACACATATCTACACATGTATAAATGTGTGTAATATACATGTTTTCATACTGATTTTTCATTAAAAAACTTTTCTGTTAAGGGTGAATCTTAGATCCACTACTACAATATATATTTTCAGGGGCTTGTTCATGTATGAAGCATTTGATTTGCTTAGTAGTATCATTTTGCATCTCTTTCACTGGCCCTGTTATAAACTGTGTTAAAAATTATCTAGAGCAGAGCCTCTGAAAAGCTAAAAAAATCTCTTTACTGTAGAGTTACTGTGTGAGTTAAAATGGTGCTTATAGGATGGGCAATCTGGGAACCTTCTGCTCACAAGTGAAAGTAATTAAGCATCATAAATTTAGTTTTCATTAAAAAAATTGAGTTGCTTATCAATCATTGTTATTTCATTGGCTCTGTTAGGAAAAGTAGACAGGGCTCTATCAAAGAAAAGAACTGGAAACAGTGCTCTAACTTCAGAAAAGTGGGAAGTGCTTATATAGGCAGAAGAGTAAGTGAAAAGTACATGAAAAGTACATCTGGTACGTTAGAAGTTTCAATTAGGATAGTACAATTCAATGAATAGTTCACATCAAATGGAAGGAATATATAAGGAAGATAAGGTTGGGTCGTCAGGCCCCCTGGAAGTCTGGGGACAGCATCTGAAAATAAACTACTTTGAAATTCCTTGAGGTGAATTTTTACCAGAATGTAGAAGGAACAGGTACTGTTTTCTGTAGTTATTGATCTTTACTGTTAAAACTATATAGATTGAATATATATATGTGACTGTCCTCCATGCTTTGCCTTAGGAAGAATTTAGATAGGCCACTATTCTTCCCTCGTTACTAATTTAGTCAGAGGAGCTCCCTCATCCCTTCCTTTCCTCAGCTTCTAATCAAAGCGGGGTGTACTAAATTCTTTTAACCTAGAACGTTTATATCTGGTACTTGCTCCAAAATCAGTCTAATGGGACCAGAAAATCAGATTAGGGAAGAAGAAGCAGGTAAACCATCATGTTCTGAATGTAGGTTCAAATTGAGTCTGACCGAAGGTGCTGAGAAGAAAGTGGTTGAGAGCCTAGACTGGGAATTAATTTTACTTTAGAAGAAATGTTTAATGCTGCTATTAAAGATGATGTGGAATATTTGATGATGATGTATAAATTTATACTGTTTATAAAAGATTCGTCAGGGCTCTTAAGTTTTGTTGCTTTCCCAAAAAAGTGAGGCTGCCAAAAGTCACCGTTTTTTGCTCAGTTGATAAGCACTGTTAAATACTTATTAATTGAGAGTAGCCAAACTTAAAATAGATTTCTAAGCCTCATACATCCTAATAGTGACTCAAAGCTGAATATGGTCATTAAAATGGCAACTATGTATATATATATATAGAAGTATGAATGGGACATCCAGAACTGTTTATTTTCTTTAGATGATGTCTCATGCTGAAGGACAACAAAGAGACCTAATTAGACGAATTGAATGCCTTCCTGCTTCTGGCCATCTTACTTCCTTGGACCAGGATCTCTTAATGCTCAAAGCTACTTCCATGGCAACTATGAACTGCTTAAATGACTGCTTTCATATCCTGCAGTTGCAGCATGCATCACATCAGAAGAGCTTGTTGCCTTCAGGTAAGTCACAGGTTAAAGGTAGGACTTAACATTAAGGGCCAAAACATGGAAAGGACTGCATTCATTGTAATTCTAACTCCAAAAACTCTTAATTGAAAAACAAACAAATAGAAAACCAGCAAGCCTCTTTTCATGATCATACTAATGTTATAAAAAGTCTTTTTGTTGTGTCCTTTTTGAATCTAAAATGATTTGAGGTCTAATGTCTAATATAATTGAATATCTCTTTAAAGACCTCAAGCTCAACATCTCAAAAACTGAACTCAAAACCACATCTTCTGTGTTTCTGTTAAAATTGGTGACATCACTACTTATCCAGTCGACCAAAGTAGAAATATTGGGATCATTTCTTGAGTTTTGGTTCAGTCCACATTGAGATACTAAGATATATATTAAAGATTTATTTTTACTGTTTTTGACAGAGAGAGAGAGAGAGACAGACAGAGAGACAGAGAGAAGGGGACAGGCCCAGAACAGTCTCCATAGTTGCACATCATCGGTTTTTCCACAGTTTCATTCCATAGGTGGGCGCGGGGCTGCAAAGTGCAGGAACTGGGCCAGGGTCTCACCCTGGTGAGAACTGAACTGGGGGCATTCCCCAGTTCAGCATACGGGTCTGCATGGGCCGGGGCCAGGGCCAGGATTTGATCCTCGCTCCCCAGGGCTGCAAAGTGAGCGCTTAACCCACTGATCCATCCCAATTTCCCCAAGGTATATATTAAAGTCTGTCACTTTTCAGTTTCAAAAATAAGGTATATATCTAGTATTTGAAAGTACCTATTTGTTGAAATAATTTACTGAGGAAAAGAATGTTATTGGATGGGAGAATAAAAAATGAGTTTTACTGGTAAATGAGATGAATAAACTCATCACATTGGGGTTTTTTTATTGAGTTATAATTGATATATAACATTGTATAAGTTTAATATGTACAACTATTGATTTGATACATAAGTATTGTGGCATATAGGATACATAATATGATTACCACCGTATCATTAGCCAAAACCTCAATCATGTGACATAATTATTATTTCTTTTTGTGGTGAGAACATTTAGGATCTCATCTCTTAACAACTTTGAAGTGTAATTGACCATAATTACTATGCTGTGCATTGAATCTCTGGAACTTATTCTTCTTCTATTTGCAAGTTTGTGCCCTTTAACAACCTCTCTCCCACCCCCTTACCCCTATCACATTGCATTAATAGTAGTAACTTAGACTTTCACAATAACTCATTGTTCTCTCATTCAATTTACTATCCTTACTTTGAAAGAAAGATATTTTAGAAAGAGAGTGAGTCTCTGCTCAGGAAAAGTTTATCATAGTCAGATCTTGATCCCATCCTCACATGTGCCTAAATTCAGTATTTTATGCTAACAAACTATTTTAGATGTCAGTTGTAAGCGTAGGTCAGGGCAGTATTATAGAAGCCAATAAACTATGTATGTTCCCTTTCATAGTCCATGTGGGGACAACATGTATACTCAGCTTATAATATGTAAAGTGCCACTTAAATGGGAGCAAAGTCCTATGGGAGAATATATTAATGGATTAGTACTTCTGACAGAAAAAGGTCTGGGAAAGGCACAGAAAAGCTACAAAAACCAATTAACTTAAGAGTGAGAGGTAGGAGAGAGGGCATTCCACAGAGAAAGTTATGAAGATGGACTGGTGACTTAGAGGAATTCTAAGAAATCCAATATAAATGTTCTATTATAGAGCAACACACACTTATAAAAAATTTAGGAACTACCATACAGTTGAAAGAAGAAACAAAAATTGTGTGCTGTCCTATCAACCAGAAACTTCCACTGTAAATATTTTAGTAAACTACTCATCAGTTTTTTCTATTTTTCTTTTTTAGTTTTTGTTTGTTTTATCCCATTGTTATTTGAAAATATGTTTGTAACTTACATTTTTCACTTAATGTCAAGGATATTTTCCAATGTTTGCAAATGCTTTTAGTAAACATAATTTTTATTGACTGCATTGTATTACTTTGAGGGGATAGATGCACGTTGGTTTACTAAACTATACCCTGTGTTGAACATTGAATAAATTACCCTAAGTTCTAGTTTGGTAATAATTTTGTCTGTAAAATGAAACAATTTGTTTTCAGTTTATGCTACTTAATTTTTAAAAAGTACTTCAAATAGTACAGTGGTAGATACTAGATGTTTAACAAATACCTGATTAATTAAATACTATGTAATTTTAAAAATTCTTAGAAGTTTTACTTGTGTAGTTTAAATTAATACACAGCTTAATTTTGAAATGACTGTTCATGATTAATGAAACATGCACAAATTTACCTTTTTAAAAAGTAAATTAATTTATTTTTAATTGTTAGATTTATTGGGGTGACATTGGTTCGTAAAAATTACATAGGTTCCAGGTGTACAATTCTACATTACATTGTATATGCATTACATTATGTGCTCACCACCCAGAGTCAGCTCTCTTTCTATTATCATATATTTGATGCCCCCTCTCTACTTCCCCACCCTGAAACTCTCCCACTTACCTTCCCCTTTACCCTCAGGTAACCACTAAACTATTGACTGTGTCCATGAGTTTTTGTTTCTTTGTTACTTTCAGTTCAAATTTACATTTTTAATTTAGAAAATGAAGCATGTGATAAACTTTATAGAAGTGTTTGAAGTGTAAGTGGTTTTCCCACATCAATTTTTTTAGCACAAATTTGTGGTTGTTTGAGGGAATTAAGAAACAAGTTTTGGTACTTCTTACTGTAAATTGCCATGTTTCCCAAATTAGGTCTATAGAAATTTATCCTCAAGTTACTTGAGAATGAAAATATAACTGGAAAAGAAAAATTGAATTACTTTCCCATGCAAATTTTGAGCTGATACAAGAAATGAAATCTAAATTTAAAGTAGTGTTTGGTTCAGTGAAGTCTTAATGTATATTATCCACAGATTCCAGTAATTGTTGATTTAGAGGGGTTCTGAGACCAAACAATTGGCTTGATAAAGAGTTTTATGGTCATTTCCAGTTTAATGATCTCTCAAAACGAGTGTCTTAAATTTAGTGTTTGTGCTCACTTTATTTTTAGAAGTAAAGAAATATAGATACTGATATTTAAAAATAAAAGGGAAAGCCGGGATGGCTCAGCGGGTTAAGCGCTCGCTTTGAAGCCCGGAGGAACAATGATCGAATCCCACTCCGGCCCAGCCGGACCCACATGCTGAACTGGGGTGTGCTTCCCGAATGTGGTGAGGACCCCAGTTCAGTTAAAATAAATAAATTAATTTTTAAAAACCCAACACTTTAAGGTAGGAGCAAAGTGCTTTTATTTCTTTGGAATTTTGAGACAGCCCCCATGAACTTGTCCCAGTTATGAGTATCCCAGTCCCAAGTAAAACTGAACTGAAGGATAAGGCAAGATGCTCTGGTAGTCTCATAACTTCGTAATGTATTTCTCTAAGGAAGCCTGGGGGTTTGTTATAGATTGCGTAAATTTCATACTTTTAAAGATTTCTGCTTAGTAGACTGAACATTCCTTATTGTAATACTCTATCACCAAGTGTCTGTGAAACCTAGATCAGCCTCTGACATCAAATGGAACATTTTCTATTATTGATTAGGCATTGAATCCACTTTGTTAAACTAGTTGAGGGTAATAAGAGACATTTGAGTCATTAATTGAGAAGATGACAGGTCTCTAAATGTGACTACTGTCTTTCCTGGGTCAGCTATTATTTATTCAGTAGAAGAGCCTTTCAGTTTAAAAGTATATGAAGCTTTTTTTTTTATGATTGAAAAAAAAAAAAGAAGAATGGGACATGTATTTGCAATTCTTAAATTAGATCAAGGGGGTTAAATGCTTGGTTAGAAAATTGCTACTGAGAATAAGGTTCAACCCAAATTGAAGCAAATTTTACTATTTCACAGTCTGGGGTTCCTCCTATAATTGTGACTCCCTAAAGCCCAGTTTTATGCTTTTTGGCTTCTAGGGGGATAAGGTTCATACAGGAAGGACAGCAAATCAACTGTTAGGGTGGGACTAGACTTTATGATTCACGGATTTGCCCAAGGAGTTAGTTCAGTGCCATTCAAGGTTAATTCTTTTAAATGGTGGTATTTGATTTCAAGTTGCAAGTTGCTCTTTTGTAAAACACCCAATCATGGTGCTCATGCTAATGAGATACACATGGCTGTCTTGCAGTCTTTTAACTGCAAGTTGAATTGCTTTTAGTCTTGTAGACTCAAAACAACATTGTTTAATAAAATCCACATCTGCTGAACTTTCCAGATTATGAGCAAGTTTCAGCGAAAGTTTTCTCTTACTTCATCAGGAACGACAATCGAATGGTTAGAACCAAAGATACCTTTATCAAACCACTATAAAAATGCAGCTGACCAGCCTTTTGCAACTGAGCAGAGTAAACCAGTGGCAGTCCCAGAAGAGCAATGTGTTGCAGAATCTGGACTATTAGCAAGGGTAAGGTAATGTGAAAATACGTTTTTAGTATAACAATTAGGAATCACTGAAAAGGGTTAGTCCTCTTTTCATTGTCAGAGCACTCAAGTCAGCCTAACACCAGAGCAATGTTCCTGCAGACTCTAACGACATTGACTTTGGAAGAGGTCTGTAGTATAAAACTTATACATATTGTATGTTCCAGGTTAAATGATGTGCCCTTTTCAGTTTTGGTTTAATTTTGTGTGATAAAATGTGTTTAAAATTTAAAATTTGCATTTTTTTGTTTGTTTTAGAAAATGCGTATCTTATAGCTTATTTGTATATCTCTTGCATTTCTAAATTTAATATAATTTACTAGGTGTTTAGTATTCACATACATGTTTAAAAGTTTACTATTAAGTCTTTTGATAGTAAGCATTTTACAAAACCAAATTTTAAAAGTGTTATTCTATTTAAAATAGCACAGTCTTAGGATTTAGTATTTTTATAAAGTATCATACATTCCACATTTCTCAGAAGCTAAAGAGTGTTTTACTCTACTCATAGTTCTACCACTAGCAAATCATATTGGGCTTTTTGCCTTTTGAGTTCACATCTGTTATTTTTATGGATATCATAATTATATAAGTAGTTTCATTTTAAGTCCTTTTTACTTGATACTTCTCATAAGCACTTTTCTATGTTATTTGGGCCTATATAATTAAAGTTTTCAAGGTTTAAATAGGATATTGAATCTCTAGATTGTTTATTTTTTATTATAAATAGCACTATATCATCTTATCTACTGTGGATCTTTTTTCCCTCCCCTTTATTTAGATTATATCTTTAGGCTGTATTCCCAAGTAGAATTATTAAGTCAAAAGTATGCACAGTTTATAGTTTACATATTGGCAAATTACTTCTTAAAAGAAGTATATGACACAGGCACTTCAAAGCTGGCAAAGGTTTTGACTTAATGAGGCAGGCAATGGCAGTAGAGTGGGCAGGGAAGAAGAAAGAAAAAGTATATAATGCTTTTTTCCCATAGCTTTTTACACTTGATCTTAGCCCAAAGGCCAAGATTCAATTTTTTCCATAGCTTTTTGACTAGCTCATTTGTGGAGTCAGTCAGTTAGTAAATATTTATTAAGCCATCTAGTATATGATGAGTCCAAAGTTAAGAAATTAGAGGAGACAGAAAAATAGTTTTTTTACTGAAGAAGTTTAGAATATACTTAGAATCACAACGTATATACACTGAAACAATGAGATGATAATATGAAGCAGCGTTTTTTTTTTTTAATCTTAATTGAGATTGTTTAGACTGTTAGGATATGGGCATTTAGAGAAAGAGACATATACTGAGTAGAGTGGATAAGGACAGCTTTGGAGAGAGAAATTGAAATTGATCTTTGAAAGGAGATAAGATTTGAAGAAAAGAGGAGTAGTGGAGGAATCTCAAGATGGGAGAGAGAGTAACACAAGCAGAGATACTGAGGTATATGTATTTATTGTGAAGAATGTTTGCTTGATGGTTTTGAACCCAGATCTTGTCATTTACTAACATGAAGATCAATTAATTAACCACTCTTAGCTTCAATTTACTCATCTATAAAGCAGGGATAATAATACCTTATAAGATTGTTATGAAGATAAAGTGAATTTAGTAGAGTACCTGGTTTATGGAAAATGATCACAGGGTGGTTGGATTTTACAAATCCAGATGACTATTCATGTTGCATTCTATGTAGAATGGTAATCCCTGGAGCACTGCTCCATAGAATACAGTGTAAACTGGGTCCCAAGGAACATAAAAACCATACAGAATTTAATGTTAATGTGATAGATTATAAGATCATGAGCATGGGGAGGGATGGGATATGTTTAAGAAGATTGGTATATTACATTACTTGGAATTAAAGTGTGGGTAGAAAGCTATAGAAGTAGAAATGAAGACAAATGAAATTATGTTCATTTCAAATGAAAAATCAGTTGGACTTGTGATTGATGGGACATAGGCTTGATTCAAAGCAAGTTTTTGAGGCTAAATGACTAGAGAAAATTGTGGTGCCATTCACAAAGCTAGTAAAATTAGGAAGGAAGAGCTTTTTGAAGGAAAAGGTTTAATATGGTTTATGAACACATTGAATTTTATGTGAGAAGCGGCTATAATGATTGTAAATGTATATAAAAAGTAATTGGAATAATGAAACTAAAGCTTTGGAGAAAGATCAGGACTAGAGATATAATTTACAAGTGAAAAATTATAACCTATATGTCATATTTTTCATCTTCATTCTTATAAATGAGAATATATAGCATGCTGGAGGTCAGGATAGAGACATATGTTTGAGGAGGGGCACAGAGGTGGGGAGAGAGAATTGCTATACAGTGATCCCTCGTTTTTCGCGGTTAATGGGGACCAGAACCTCCTGCGAAAGCTGAAAAACTGCGAAGTAGGATTTGCCCCTAGGAATGTTCGTGTATGCGGGTACAAGAATGTTTTAAATATGTAAACAGTATTCATACTTTACTCATTTAAGACAAAAATTACAACAGTATACGTATTTACTTAAACGTGTCAGGGCTAATG
>PVKE010012121.1:24980-39020 GCA_004027555.1 Craseonycteris thonglongyai
GGCGAAGAGTCTTGTGTGGGTGGCGGAGGAGAGGCTCTCACGTGACTCGTAGAAGCTTTAGGCTCACTCGGAGACTCTTCTGCTGGAGGCGCTGACGGTAGAGCCGGGGGCTTTACCTTGGAGAGAAACATGGTGATGGGTAGTTGTTGTCTTTGTTTTTTCTTTTCCTTCAAAATTCCCCTGTACAAGGACATAACCCTGTCAACAGGGTTCTGGGCGCCCCGGAGGAAGCTTTCGCAGGGGCACAGCGCTTAGGCGGCATTATAAGGGCTTAATTAATAAAAAAAGTTATCGCTTAAACAAAACAAGTTATCGCCAACACAACACTAAAACCCCGTCAACGCTCCTTTCCGCAATGTGGCTGCCAACATGGTTGTATTTTTTCATTTTTATTTTTTGATGAATATTTTGGGAAAACCCGCGAAGCACTGAAGCCGCAAACCATGAAACGCGAAGTGGCGAGGGAACACTGTATTTTCAAATCTTCTGAAGTGGTGACTAGACTAAGTATATCATGTAGTGTAAGTAGAAAAAAATAAGCACATATATATATATATATATATATATATATATTTTTTTTTTTTTACAAGATATTAGACTCCACTCAAGCATACCGGTTATAGAGGAAATAACCCCACTAGGGCTAGAATGAAGCCCACAGTTCCATTGTGCCCAAGTCAGAAATTAGAATGAAGCCCACAGTTCCATTGTGCCCAAGTCAGAAATAGGGGATTAGCATGAGTTTTGTGGAATATTGGGGTTTCCCTTTGCCATACAGTCTCCAAATACATAGAATGAAACTAAACAGCTCTTGTCACTGCACTTGCTAACCATTATAGGTTTGTCAGGATTTTATTACACATGTGCATGGTAATTTGAATTTTGCTAATGCTTTTCTTTTTTACCTTCAGCTTTTCTTTAAGAAAGGCTTAATAGAGGCATTTTAAAAAGAAAGAAGTGGGGAAGCTGGGATGGCTCAGGGGGTTAAGTGCTCACTTTGCAGCCCCAGTCCATCCTGACCCGTATGCTGAACTAGGGTGTGCTTCCCATGTGGGAAGCCCCTAGTTGGGTTCTTGCAGGGGCAAGCTTGGAGGCCCCAGCACAGTTCGGCCCTGCGGGACTCCCGCCCACCTGTGTGGATTGAAACCATGTTGAAAACTGATGACTAGAAATATGGAGACTGCTCTGGGCCCTCCCCCTTCTCTCTGTTTCTCTCTCTCTCTGGCTGTCTGTCAAAAACAATAAAATCTTTAAAAAAAAAAAAAAAAAAAGAGCTTCCAAATTTTTCCATTCACACTTTTAGATTCAGTGTTAGTTAATAAAGTTTCTTTTTTTTTTTCTATTCTTTAAAATAATTTGACTATTTTTCTAAAAGCAAAAACTATTTTTTTAATAATTTTTCTGCCAAATTACGTTTTATTTCTTTAGTATTAGCTTCATTAGGGAAAACTGCAAAGTAAACTGTATTGTTAATAATGCTAAAGATATATTGCATTATTAATGTGTGTGCTAGGTTCTGACCTCAATGTAATGGTACCTATTCAGAGGGTAGAGAACATTATTTAATCAAGACCTATTGAGTTTTTATTCCCAGTATTTCTCAAATGAATATATTAACTTGGTATTCATATGTAGAGAGAGGAATGATCAACTTCTCCTGTTTTATGACTAGTAAACATACACAAGCATACTTAAACTATTGGGCAATTAATTTAGGGTAGATAATAGGAAATACTTCCTGAGAGACTTAGTAACCATTGAAGGAGGGAATTGAGAAAGCCTTTGGGAATTTCTCCTCAAGGTCATGAAAATAAGTAATTCTGATTTATACAAACAATAATTGTCTATTTAAGTCTAACATGAGAAGATGACCTAGACCATTAATTGATTTATCAGAATTTGAACTGCTATAGACTTCTTTGGTAGAAAGAAAGAGGAAAAGGGGAAATAACAAAGGCAAAAGAATAACCAGAGGGATGCCGGGATAGCTCAGCAGTTGAGCTCTTGCCTTGCAGTCTTGAGATCCAGGGTTCAATTCCCGACCCTGGCCTGTGCAAACGCATATGCTGAACTGCAGCCCAACTGGTAACCACTGGGATGGCTCAGCAGTGAAGGTTCTCTCCTCCCATGCAGGACACCCCTGGTTTGGTACCTGCCCCATGCAGCCCCACATCCACCATCTGTGTGGAATGAAACTATGTCACAACTAAGGATGTACAGCTATGGAGACTGCTCTGGACCCTCATTCTTCTCTCTTTCTTTCTCTGTGTGTCTCTTTCTTACATACACATACATACATCTTCTCTAAAGCAATAAATCAAAACAAAAAAAAATAATGACCAGAAACCCATTACCCTTTAACTCTGTTGCTGTGTTTCAGATTTTGAAAACATTAACATCTTGATTTTGTGCTGATTAGGACTGGTTTTCTTTGCTTAGCTTACATAGAACAGTTTATGAAAAGAGAAAAATCAAAGGCAGAGACATCTTTAAAAAGGAAAATAATATCACTTTTAAAATCCTCATGACTTAAAATCTAATATAGTACCAGAGGCAATATACTCATCTGAAGCTCTGTTGCACAAAAGTAATAAAAGAGAAGTACCACTGACAGACATAGGACACTGCCCTTTTGTAAATATGGAAAGTGACATCTGATAAGGTTCTATAGAAACTTGGGATTTGAAACTGTTATTTGTTACTTAAATAGTAATAAATAAGAAATTAACTTTCTCATAATCAATTTGGAGTTAAGATGCTGTTGAGATGGAAGTAAACATTTTCACTTTTCAAAGGGGTTTGATTGATTGAAGAGCTATGCACAGAACTTTTTGTGGCATTAAGATGGTATGAGGAACTGTAGGATTTTCATACCTGCATCTGGAATTTTCTTCAACTGCAAGGTTTTTTCCTGACACCTCCAAGAATGAATGATTAAATATAGTTTACAGTAGTTAAATTTGACATGTAGAGTCACTTTAACATTTTACTGTTAAAGTTTTAGCTTAGAAGTAAGGCAAATATTTAAGTCTCAAAAAACATACTGAACTTTATAGGTAGTGGTGCAGTTCCCAAGCAGGTAGTCAAAACCTGCAAAGCAAAAGATTCAGATAAAACATTTTCCTCTCTTTTTGAAAAAGATAATATTTTTATAAAATGCATATATTTTATATGTGATATACAGGGTCCAGCAGAAGTATTGCTGTAACATTGTAAAGCTTGCTTTTTCTCACAGGAGATGGACAGTGATTTGAACATTTTTTTTTTAAGATTTATTTTTTTTAATTTAATTTTTTAAAGGTTACAATTATACTGGTCAATCCCAATTAAATATTTTTTTTTTGTTAAATTTATTGGGGTGACATTAATTCATATCAATTACATTGTTTCCAGGTGTACAATTCTACATTACGTTGTCTATACATCACATTATGTGCTCACCACCCAGGATCAGCTCACTTTCCATTACCGTGTGTTTGATTCCCCATCCTTACTCCCCACCACCCATCTCTCCCTCTCACCTCCCTCCTTACCCTCAGGTAACCACTAAACTATTGACTGTGTCCATGAATCTTTGTTTCTTTGTTCCTTTCAGTTCCATATTCCACCTATAAGTGAGGTCATTTGTTTCTTGATTCTTTCATTTTGACTTATTTTGTTTTAATAAGATGTTTTCAAGGTCCATCAGTGTTGTCACAAATTGCTGTATTTCATCTTTTCTTATTGCTGAGTAGTATTCCATTGTATAAATGTACCACAACTTCTTTATCCAGTCATCTATCAGAGGACACTTTGGTTGATTCCATGACTTGGCCACCGTGAACAGTGCTGCAATGAACATTGGGGTACATATATCTTTGCAGATTAAAGTTTTCAGGTTTTTTGGGTAGATACCCAGGAGAGGGATTGCTGGGTCATATGGCAATTCCATTCTTAGTTATTTTTTATTGTTTTTGACACAGAGACAGAGAGAAGGGGGAGGGCCCAGAGCGGTCTCCATAGTCTCATTCATCAGCTTTCAACATGGTTTTGTTCCACACAGGTGGGTGGGGGCCACACAGGGCTGGAACTGGGCTGGGGGCCTCCTGCATGGGAGGCACACCCTCTTGAGCCAGGGGCTGAACCAGGGTGCAAGAACTGAACTGGGGGCCTCCCGCATGGGAAGCACACTCCAGTTCAGCATATGGGTTCACATGGGCTGGGGCTGGGATTCAAACGTCTGTCCCCAGGGCTGCAAAGTGAGCTCTTAACCCACTGAGCCATCTTGGCTTCCCCCATTTTGAATATTTAACCTAAAATGTCACTGTACTTGAGTGTGAGTGTTATGTTACAGAATTACATACTTATGATTTTTGTAATTAAGATTTGGTATAGATGACCAGCTCATAAAAAAGGGGTGTTACTTCTGCCAGACCCTGTATATGGCAAACTACAATATATTCAATGTCAGTGATAATGGGTGCACTAAAGGAAATCTATTCCATGGCCAAGTGATGGAAGTTTTATTTTCAGAAAGATTTTTGCCCATTGTCACATTCATTTAGGCCCAATATAAATGCCTTCAATTCTGATGTTTATACTTTTATTCCTAATGGAGAATAATGAGCATTTGTAAGAATAGACTTTTGCTTTGCATCAAGGAACCTGAAGAAGTAAATGCAGATGATGAGGTGGAGGACACTTGTGATAACAAGGAGGATGACCTGGGAGGTGTGGAAGAACAACGCAGTGTTATCCTACATCTCTTGTCACAGCTCAAGCTGGGCATGGACTTAACAAGAGTAAGTAATGGGATAAACTGTCTGTGTAGATCATTGGATCAGGGCTATACCTGTAATCATTAATGTTGTCAGGGCTTTTTATTCTTTATGAGTTGGTGTCTTATGAGTTAGTGGATCAGCATTTCTTATTTTCATTTAAAAAATGTTATTTCTTATTTAAACAAAAATAGTGATAATACCATCAGGAAGTTGCATAGCAGATAAAGATCTACAGTCTTCTTGTTTTTTGCTCATTGTCAGACTCATTTAAAGGGGTCCTTCAGTAGACAGAAGTGGGAAATTTAAAGAAAAGGATGTAATCCCACAAAATAATGAAAGGCATTTATTTTATACTTCTACTTTACTCTTACTTCCCATGTTGGATGGTACATTTTAAGTGTTATCTATAACAGAAGTCAGCAAACATTTTCTGTAAAGGGATAGAAAGTAAATATTTTTGGCAATGTGAGCATAAGTCTCTATTGGAACTACTCAACTCTGCCTTTACATTATGAAAGTAGCCATAGATAATATGTTGGATTGGGCCTTGGCTGTGTTTCAACAAAACTGTATTTATGAAAACAAGAGGCTAGATTTGACCCAAAGGCCATAGTTTGCAGACTGTGTCTGAATTATTTAGATGATGGGAATCCTTTCACAATATATGTGTATATCAAATTATTACAATGTATACTTTTAAGTATCTTACAGTTTTGTCAGTTATATCTCAATAAAACTAGAGGGAAGTATGATCTGAAGACCAGTAGCATCAGAATCACCTGAGAACTTGTTAGAAATGCAGAATTTCAGCCCCTAATCTCAGATTTAGGAGACCAGAACCTCCATTTTAATAAGATCTCCACGTGGCTCATATATACATTAAAGTTTGATTAGCACTGTTCTCTAGTTTTTAATTTTAGCCCAGTGTCCTCTGTTCCCATTTATCTAGTTAGTATGCATTATTTTGTGTTTCAACAATCTAAGACATTAATTTAAAAAGCCAATGAGGTTCAAAACCTATGCATGTCAAATATTTTCTACTGTGGGATTATGTGCTTTGAATTACTGCTGGCACTACTTTGCATTAGTATGGGATTTCAAAATTGATTTTAGGAAATGTGTTTCAACTTGAGGTTTCTGATGCCAGGGATGGTAGTGAAGGTGCAGATTAAAAGGTTGTTTGATTCCAATGAATTATTCACCTGAAAATATAATTTAAATAGAAAGCATGTTGCCTTTTGCATTCTCTTGGAAGCATTTCAAAATCAAAAACACATTTCTTTCTTTACTTAGACTTACAGTGATTCTAGGAGGGTTTAAAAATAAATGAATTGAGGAATTCCCTTCCAGTTGCTAGATAGGATGCTGCCTGGTTCATTAAATGCTTAATAAAGCCAGTTAGATATTTAAAAAATAAGTAAATAAATGGATTTAATTAATAGCTTACTATAATAAGAAGCAGGTATTTTAGGAATTAATAAAGAAATGTATTAACTTTTCATCTTTCATCTAACCTTAATACTATCATTTCTGGGTATCTATCATTTATTAATGTTAACCAGTCATGAGTTCTGAATATTCCTATAACATTTAAAAGAATGGTACTTTTCAAGCAGCATTAGAGAACTGATGACTAAACTGTAGTCACATCTGCTTCTTATCTACCATAACACTGATACAACAAATAGTTATTGAGTCCCTCTTATGTTCCATACTCTAGGCTAGGTGCTAAGACTACAGCAACAAAGAAGATATCTGTGTTCCCAACCTACATGTTATGAATAAATAGCATACATTTTCCCCACTGTTCATTTTGTTTCTTTTAAAATGATAATATGAATTTAGTATATTTGCACACTTCACTGAAAAGTACTGAAAAATAACAGGACAAAATCTATAATTCCACCACCCTTAACAATACAATTCTCACTTTCTGAGATTCCCTTCCATTCTTTCCTTACATCATTATAGTTTATATCTGATTTTGTTATATTTCCTTTTTTTCAGTTAATATATTTTCTTTGTGAAACATGTTATACACAGAGAAGACTGAAACGAACACATGTAAATATTTCAGAAAACAATGGTAAAATGAATACCCATGTACCCACATTCAGATTAAATTATATAGCATTGTCAGAATTTGTAAGCTCTCTGAATGACCATTCCTGTTGTAGTCCTAGTTCTTACTTTCTACTAGATGGAACCACTTGTCTTTTGTGTTAAGCATCCCCCTACTTTATAGTGTTGCTACCTATATAGGTACCCCATAACACTTAGTATAGAAAAACGAATGGCCAGCACAAGCTTCACTGTATAAGGAACGTGCTACATTGCCATTCACAGAAGAAGACTCCCCAAAGATAAATAGTCTCTGACTTCAGCTTTTTATCAATTATTGAAAAAGTGTTTAGAAGAGCCCTTTCTGAAGAAACAGGTAGGCATAGTTATGAATGAGTCCTGTGAAATATTCAGCTCACAGAGTTAGAGCATTTGGTGTGAGCCAGATACTAGACATCTAGCTGGAATGTAGGCAGAGTGAGTGAATGAGCTGCTCACTGTTTTCTGCTTCTAAGCCAAACTGTGCCCTCCGCAGTAGATCAAAGCTACAACACCTCTATGGGTGAAACGAGTGTCTCCAGCCAATCTAGACAGCAATGACATACCTTGGTACACGATTCTTTTTATTCATTGTCTCTGGGCACTTGGTGGTCCTTTTCAGTATGACAACTCATATTCTTCAATTCTCTGAGATCTTGAATTATGTTTGATGATTTTCTCTCTTTTTTTTTTCTGTTCTCTCTGAAACTCTTACTACACAGCTATTGGACTTCCTGGTCCTCTTTCTTTCTCTTCTTTCCTCTTCATTTGGGAAGGTTTTCATTTCCTTTTCAGCATGCTTTTTGTTTTAAGTTTTTTTTTGTTTGTTAGTTTGTTTTTATGGATAGTTGGTAAAAACATGCTTACTTTTTAATGAGACCAAATAACTTTTCTTTTGTGACTTTGTTTTTAATACCTGTCTAGAATGAAGTCTAGACATAACAATAGTGTCTAGAGATAACAATAGTGTCTACAGATAAACACACTGGATTAAAATTTCTCTGTTTGGTTGATTTTGTTGTTATTGTTTTAGGTGGTGCTTCCTACATTTATCCTAGAGAAGCGTTCCTTGCTAGAAATGTATGCAGATTTTATGTCTCATCCAGACCTATTTATCGCCATCACTAGCGGAGCCACAGCTGAGGACAGAATGATTCGTTTTGTTGAGTACTACCTTACCTCATTCCACGAAGGCCGCAAGGGAGCCATTGCTAAGAAGCCGTACAATCCTATCATTGGAGAAACATTTCACTGTTCCTGGAGGGTGCCAAAAAGCGATGTAGCATCCAGTGTTACTAGCAGCTCTTCCACCCAGACAGCCACAAATCCTGCTCCTCTATCAGAGGAGGCTTTGAGCCAGGTGGGATCAGACTGCTACACAGTCAGATTTGTTGCTGAGCAGGTTTCCCATCATCCTCCAGTCTCAGGATTTTATGCAGAATGTGCAGAGAGGAAGATGTGTGTAAATGCACATGTCTGGACCAAGAGCAAATTCTTAGGCATGTCAATAGGTGTAACAATGGTTGGAGAAGGTAAGTAGAAAAACTGTTTTCCAAATTTTAATATCAATATAGCCTTAAATTTTGGGAAGCTAGATAAATACTAATTATAAACTTGAAATGTTATGTGTAGTACTTTTTTCCCCCTAATTCCTACCATGTTCCAGAATGCTGGTGGTGGGAATTCTGGTAGCTATGGAAAAATATAAATTCTCTTATTAATGTGATTTTTAAATTAAAATATATTTATTATAGAATATTTAGAAAACTTAGAAAACTACCAAGGAGAAGATAAAAGCATCTGTCATCCTTCCAGAGATGGCTAAGTTTGACTAGTATTTTGTGTGTATCTATATGTTCATACTTTTTAGTTTTATAAAATTAGTAATTCTCTACATATAGTTTTGGCCTGCTTTCTTGCACTAAATATTCATTTTCCCATGACATTGATAATACTTTAAAACATATGTTTTCATTATTATAAAAAGTACTCAAGAAATATCTTCTAGGTAAATCTACATCATTTGTATTTATTATAAATGAGTATATTTTTAAGGAGATAGTCATAGAATATTTTAAGTTACATTGCCAAACTTTAATTCTACTTTGGAAAAAGATTATGAAAAAATAATTTAAGGAAATACAGTGTTTTTTGGCCAATATTACAAAAAAAAAAAAAAATCAACAATAAAAACCTCCATAGAAATTATTGCAGAGTTAATGCAAATATAATGGCAGAGGCAAAAACTACCGTTTTAATATTAAAGGAACACTCTTGTGCATAGAATAATTTGTTCTAAATGTAAATTTAATACAAGTATGACTAACATTTTGAGATTGTGTTATTGTAGCTGTAAAGAAAAAATTTTATCCCCCCTTTCAGTTTCCCTATTTTGAATATCTGTTGTGAGGAGTTTTACCAATTTCCAAATAATGTTTCAAACTAATCAAAACCTTTATAACATTAGAAAATACTTTGCTAGTTTTAAAAAAAGTTTGCCACCTTTAGTTAAGCTGTTAACATGAGCTCTAAGCTCTTCATAAATTAATTATTTTATAGATGAAAAGACTGAAGTTTAGAAGTGATGGGGCATGTCTAGGGTCATAAAGGTTAAGGCATAACCAAAATGAGGCTTAGAACCTTATCCTTTGACACTCACTGAGAACAATTAAATATGTCAAGAAATGAGGAAAAACAGTAATATCTTAACCATGCATTAATCCTGGAGGAGGTATATAATAGTTAATTTATATTCATATTTAGGTCCCAATTATATATTCATGGATTACCTTTTAGCAATTAAATTATTATTGGTAACCCCCAACAGAAAGGAAATAAAATCAGGGATTGAAACTTAGAACATACATTTTGTTCCTGTTAGCAGCCATGTTTTGTTTTGTTTGTTTGTTGTTGTTGCTGTAATTAAACTCCAACAAATTGAGATTCTTTAATCAGCAGGTATACTTATAAGCAAATTGTTTTCTCCAGTAAGTTTCTACATAATTTTCTTTTTTTTTTCAAAGATTTATTTTATTATTTGAGAGAGAGAAAAAGAGGAGAGACCCAGAGCAATTTCCATAGTTGCACATAATTAGTTTTGACATAGTTTTATTCCACACAGATAGATGTGGGGCCGTGTTGGGTGGGAACCGAACTGGGGACCTCCCGAATGGGAGGTGAGAACTTTTGCCACCAACCCGGCGGTTAGCAGTTATGCCACAGTTGAGCACATGGGTCTGCATGGGCTGGAGTCAGGATTTCATCCCCGGACCCTGTGGCTGCAAAGCAAGTATTCAACTTGTTGAGCTATCCTGGCATCCCACAGCCATGCTTTTTATTTAATAGTACAGGAAATGTCTATTTAATTATTAAATAAATGAGATTTTAGAATTCTTTGAACCTCAGTTGTTTAGTCTATTATCACAAATATTTGAAACTGGTTTATATTTCTTCAGATCTTAAATTCCATCATGTATGCTACTTACATTAAATGTATTCTTTAGAAATCAGAGATCATAAACCCAGTTTATAAGGTTCTATATTTTTAGAAATGTAATAGAAATGTGATATCTTTTTCAACTTAGAATTAATCACAAGTTATTAAACACTTGAGGTATACTCCAGTTTGTTATCTTTGTCTTCTGACATTTCCCATTATATATAAATATAATGCAGCCAGAACCATGTCACCTATGAAATGGCTTAATAATTCTTGATTTATTGTTGTCCTTTGTGAAGACTGTTAAAAGTAATAAAAAAAAAATAGTTTGTGTTGCTTTATGTAGACTACTTTAGAATCTCAGTTTATGTCTTTGCTAATCCTAAAAATTAACTATATTAAAATATTTATCATAACTCTTACCCTTATTTGTGAATATTAGGAACAGAGTGCTTAGTGAACGTTCATTAAGAGAGAGATACTGGGGGAAGCTGGGATGGTTCAGCGGGTTAAGCGCTCGCTTTGCAGCCCTGGGTCCCGAGGATTGAATCCAGGCCCTGGCCCATGTGGACCCATATGCTGAGCTGGGGTGTGCACCAGTTCAGTTCTTGCTGGGACCTATTCGGGACCCAGTTCCTGCCCTGTGCTGTGCCCATCTGTGGAATGAAACTATATGGAAACAAAGAATAAAATAAATCTTAAAAAAAAAAAGAGAGAAAGATACTGTAGCAGTTCAGATCAGTAGTACATATCCAGTTTAGTATTTGTTTTGATGGTGAACTAGGTAATAAGCTTAGGTTTGCAATGTAGCTAGCTTGTTTCCTTATGTAATTCCCTTTTTATGTTTTTAAAAACCATCTTTAATATAGCATCACTTAATTATGTAAGAGCCTCATTAGAATATTTGTTTGAAACTTCCACCTCTATCTCTTGTAGCTTTACCATAAATATTTCAGAATTTAGCAAATAAAATTATTATGACCATAATTTTTATCATAAAATTACTTTTTTTCTTAATATACATAAAATAGAATGAAGAACACTTTTTTTTTCAGATGGCCTGAAATTAAGGTCTATGACTCTGTAACATTGTATGCTCTTTAATTATTCCCAAATTGCTGAAAAATATTAGTACTAACTAATGATCAGATCTTAACATGATGCGATTTAGCATAGCCTTAAACTCTGACTTAAGGTTTTATATTATTTTTAGGAACTTTTGAACTGTTTTCACTGTAACATTTTTCTGGTTTCATGAACCAAAGAAATAGTAAGGTCATAGTGAAAGTAACCTTGATTCAGATTCACTATTACCAGGAATAGTTGTCAAATACAATTGTAACTTAAGCCAGTTTCATCCAGGGCTAAGTGAAAATTTAACAAAATGATGATGTTTATTTACTAGACAGGAGAAAACAATATGGATTTTGTTATAGCTATCTTTTTAAGATATTAACTTTCATGTCTTCACATTTAGGTATCCTCAGTCTCTTGGAGCATGGAGAAGAATATACATTTTCTCTACCTTGTGCATATGCCCGGTCAATTCTAACTGTTCCTTGGGTAGAACTGGGTGGCAAAGTCAGTGTCAACTGTGCAAAAACTGGGTATTCAGCCAGCATCACTTTTCATACTAAGCCATTTTATGGCGGCAAACTACACCGGTAAGAACATTTTAATGATATCTGGCTCTTAATCTATCAGTTTGATTCTTAATTATAACTCCTTATTCTTTTTCTGTTTTGTTTTGTGTGAGATGGAATTGGATTTTTATTCGTGTTTATTTTTTGTTTAATATGTTTCATCTTTCAAGGCACTCTTGAAATTATGAGCTATTTTAAAACATAGTGACAGATCTACCTACTCTTTTTTTATAAGAAGACAATGTTTAAAGACTTTATTTTTATTTATTTTTTGACAGAGAGAGAGAGAGAGAGATACAGAGACAGAGACAGAGATACAGAGACAGAGAGAGAACTGAACTGGGGGAACTTCCCAGTTCAGCCTATGGGTCTGCATCGGCTGGGGCCGGGATTCGATCCTCAGTCCCCAGGGCTGCAAAGTGAGCACTTAACCCACTGAGCCATCCCAGCTTCCCCTACCTACTCTTTATAAAACTTTACTGGTTAAATAGCTAAAAAGATGTAGGATAGAACTCATAACAAATGAGTATGCAGCCTCTGGCCCAATTTCGGCCTCACAGGGTTTCAGACTTGGATCTGGACCTCTGTGTAGGCAGCTATTACTTGCTACAAGTTAGTATGAAAATATATCTAGTGATAAGAAATTGTTCAAGTGGAGTGATGGAACCCAGTCTCTAGGCACCAGTATTGAATAATGCCTTTGTTCTGAGTCCATCTAGGAATTAGCCAGTTAGTATACTTTTGTTGCTTGTTCTTCTCTTTAGCACTAGTGTACATCACACAAACTCCTTGAAGATGGGTTTTCTAATAGGATCCTCAGGGTACTGATTCCTTCAACTTTTGATGTACGTTTTGACTGGCCCTGAAGTATGGATAGTTTTCTTCTACGAAGTTTTTATTGAAGAGTAACACACATACAAATAAGTTGATTTGACTTTGTAAAAATTTGAGCACTTTGATTTAGATATAGAACATTACTGATACCCAGAGGCCTTCCTCCTGTCCTGTTATACTTACTTTCTCTCTCGGTCTTCCTGTTTCTGTCTCTGTCTCTCTCTCTGTGTCTTTCTCTCTATGTGTCTCTCTCCGTCTCTCCCTCTCTTAGGTAAACCATTTGTCTTATACCAGGGCTGTCTGGAAAGTATCCAGCCATGTAATATGAAAAATAGAGGCATTTATGACTGGATTTTTTCTGGACAGCCCTCATATTCTCCCCACTTAAGGTAGCCACTACCCTGATTTCTTTCTTTCTTTCTTTTTTAGTTTTTTTAAGATTTACTTTATTGTTTGAGAGAAGGAGAGAGAGAGGGAGAGGAAAGGGGGAGGGCCCAGAGCAGTCTCCATAGTTGTACATCATTAGTTGTGACATGGTTTCATTCAACACAGGTGGATGTGGGGCTGCATGGGATGGGAACCAAACTAGGGGCCTCCCTCATGGGAGGCAAGAACCTTCACCACCATCTGGCAGTTACCAGCTGTTCCACAGTTCAGCATATGGGTTTTCATGGGCAAGGGTCAGAATTTTATCCCCAGACCTCATGGTTGCAAGGCAAGTACTCAACCTGTTGAGCTATCCAGCATCCCACTGTCCTGATTTCTGACACCATAGAAAGGCTATATAATGACATCATATACTATGTGCTCTTACCTGGCTTATGTTGCTCAACATTATTTTTTTTTTAAGATTTTTTTTTTTATTGTTTTTGACAGAGAGAGAGATACAGAGACAGAGAGAAGGGGGAGGGCCCAGAACAGTTTCCATAGTTGCACATCATTGGTTTTTCCACATAGTTTCATTCCACAGGTGGGTGTGAGGATGCACAGGGCAGGAACTGGGCCGGGGTCTCACCCCGGTGAGAACTGAACTGGGGGAACTCCCCAGTTCAGCATATGGGTCCCCACGGGTCGGGGCCGGGATTCGATCCTCTGTCCCCAGGGCTACAAAGTGAGAGCTTAACCCACTGAGCCATCCCAGCTTCCCCAATATTATGTTTTTGAGATTCATCCATTTAGACTTACATTTTATTCTCCTTGCTATTTTCCATTGTATGACTAAGCCACAATTCATTTATTCATTTTTTTTTTTTATGTTAACTTT
>PVKE010012122.1:0-38915 GCA_004027555.1 Craseonycteris thonglongyai
TCTCTGAATCCCCAGCCCTTAATCCTGGGCCCCAGCCTGCATTCTTTGGAGTCACCATGTCCCCTGTGGTCAGAACCTAAGTCATCAGGCTTAGTTCATTCTGGGAAGACAACCAGAAAGTTTTTGTCAAACCTTCTGCTTTCCTCTATTCATTTAGATAGTTTCTATTTTCCTAAGATGATCTAAACCTTCTCCCATGGATTATGCCCAGAACCTTGCCAGCACCATCAGGTTGGTACCATGTTTGGTCCCATTGAGTACACACAGGGATCTAAGGCTGCAGAACTTATTGCTGTGACCAGGCAAGGTGACAGCTTTGACAAATGACGCTCAGCCTCACTGGCCCAAATGAGTGAGCAGTAATCTACCTGAAGGTGGAGGTTTATCACTAGGTAAGGCAGGCAGTTGTGCTCAGAGGACCAAATCTGCACTTCTGTGGCTCATTCCAGAGGACAACAGGCACGTGTGTGTCCAGCAGCTCTTGGGTCATGCTTATTGGGGGGCCCCAGGACAGTTTTGATGGAAAGCTAATTTGCCAGTAGCATTGGGCCTGGCAGTCTGTCCTCACCCCTTGGAAATGTGTCCCCAGGAAGCAAGGCCTCATAACCATCTATGATCTGGGCCAGATACTGTACAGGCCAACCTAAGGGCTGAGACCAAGGCCCCAAGTCACCCGCAGGCACATGGCCATATTGGATATGAGCCCAGGGACATCAAATTGAAAAGCCATATCCCTGTAACTTTGATCTGACCTCCCTGCTTCCTCTCAGTTTAGTTTCCATGGGCATGAGTATGTCTGAGGTTCCCTTACTGTGATGCCCAAACTTGAGTGTGAATGAAAATTCCCTGGAGGGTTTGTAAAAACCCAGTTGTGGGACCCCTCCCCCAGTAGATCTGGGATAGGGCCCAAGAATCTGCATTTCTATCAAGTTTCTAGATGATGATTGCGTGGCAGGTTGGGACTCTACACACTGTAAATTAGCACCGTTGCATATGCTGCTTCAGGATAAGAGACAAATACAGGGTGTCCAGAGCATAATGGTGCTGCTGTTGTCTGCCTGGGCTATGAAAGAAGGACCCTGGTTTTCCCCAACTGGGACTCAACCCAGGTGGATGGAACTGAGAGGGCAGCCATGGATGTGTACACACACACACACACACACACACCCCACAGGCTCTGGGACCACTGGATCACTCCATATCTGTTTCCTCATCTGGAGCCTAACAGTAAAAGGGAGGCAGAGTATCTCACCAAGTTGCTGGACTGATAGCCCTGCTTATAACCTGTGGGTCTGTTTCCTATCCCCAGGCTTTATATGGACACACACAGACTGTCACATGCCTGGCAGCATCAGTCACCTTCAGCCTCCTGGTGAGTGGCTCCCAAGACTGCACATGCATCCTGTGGGACCTGGACCTCCTCACCCATGTGATCCGCCTGCCTGCTCACCGGGAGGGCATATCTGCCATCGCCATCAGTGACGTCTCGGTGAGGCCCCTCTATCTCAACATCTGTGTCCTCCACATGTCTGTGAGCCTGCGTGGTGGCATGGTGCATGGTGCCTCTAAGAAACCCAAGGGCAGAGAGATGCTGACCACCCCAGAATGTTGAGGGGGCCCCAAATGGGTGGAGAATTCTCTACATAGGCAGAGTGGAGCCATTAACATGAAGCAGCATTGGGATTTAGATTTTATTCTGTGCTTTCTTATTTTGTCTTCCTTGGGGTTGTGAGTAGAGTGGGAGAATTCTGCTCTGGCATGGGTGCCAGAGAGTTGGAGCAAAAAGTTGGTTTTGGTGGGGGATCTGCTGGGCTTAACAAATGCATCTGCTTGACTGCATATCAGTGTTGACTGAGCAGGTGCCTCAATCTCCAGGCAGGAAGTGCTTCTGCTGTCCCTCCATGCTACCTTTCAGAGACAAACCCATCAGAGATGTGTGTGGATGTGGATGTGTGCGTGCACACGCTCCTGTGTGTGGGTGTGTGTGTATCTCAGTGTGGAGTTTCTCCTAGGCTAGACTTGGCATCATAGGGCACGGTGTTTCCTGAGGGTGCAGAGGTTCTACATTTGCTCATAGAAAACCCCAGGGGCTGAGGGCATGAACAGAATGGGCAAGAAAATGTTGGGAGTAGGAGGAGATTATGGAGGAGTCTCCTAGTGCCAACTTTGCCTGAAAATGGTGCCCAGATAGGGTTAAGTCCAACAAGAATGTTACCTGGGCAGATAGAGAGTAGATAAGTCAATGGGTGAATGGAGGGTGCATGGATGCATGGATGGATGAGCAGATTGAAGGATACATGGATGGATCAATGACAGATAAGTGGATAAATGGTTGGATAAATAGGTATGTGGGTGGCTGAATATTTGGGTGAATTAGTGGGTAAATAGATAGATAGGTAGATGGAAGATGGATGGATGAATTGAATGATGGTGGGTAAATAGATGAATGGATTAATGCATTGGAAAGGCACCAGTTCCTGATCTGGGTGAACATAAAATCCATAAAGAATAATATTCCTAGACCTTAGAGAAGACTTATACTGGGACAATTTATTGAACTAATCTTGTCCTGGAGCCAAGTTAGTTCACTAAGTACCTGCTGTGCCCAATGCATTATGCTGGGCAGATATGGTTCCTGGCCTCAGGCAGACTGCACCAAACAATTAAAAAAGGGGCATGATGGAACCCTGGCCAGGGGGACTTGGGAGGCACAGAGCTCCCTGCATCTATTCTGTGGTTAACGCAAAGCTCAAAGACATGGTTCCATCTGGCTTTGTAAGCCCCGTGACAGTGGAAACTAGTCCATGGGACACAAAAATATAAATGCACACTCTGGATATAAAAATTTCTGAAGACAATGGGGAAATTTATTTTTATGAGTTCCCTCAAAGTGACATTGTCCAATATTCTGAGCCAAGTGCTCTCATTTGAACCTCTGTACTCTGCCCTCTACCAAGTGATAGCCAGAACTTTGTGGGGACAGGGCTGGCCAGTCAGGTACAGACCCTGTGTCAAGAGCCAGCAGTGGTCTCCAGGCTGGGTCTTCTATGCCAGTCAGTATACTGCCAGGAAGAAGGTTGTGGGAGGAGTCTAAAGGGTGAGCCAGTCAGCTTGTGTGAGAAAAGCAGTATCTACACCTACGATGGCAATATGAAAACAGCCAGGAATTTAGAGTAGTGTGAAAGCACAGTAGACCTGTGGGTCAGCTGGGCAGAAGCAGATGTCTTGGGAGGTCTTGAAGGATCTTGGTTAGTCTTCAGAATATGGCAGGTTGAAGGTGCATGGGTGTCCAAAATAAGTGGCTGAGCAAGTGGCCAATGGGCAGGTAGTGAGTGGCCCCAGCTTGGAGTGAAGCCGTCTCTCCCTGCTGCAGGGCACCATAGTCTCCTGTGCGGGAGCCCACTTGTCTCTGTGGAATGTGAATGGACAGCCCCTGGCCAGCGTCACCACAGCCTGGGGCCCAGAAGGAGCCATAATCTGCTGCTGCATGATGGAGGGGCCAGCATGGGACACCAGCCAAGTCATTGTCACGGGAAGTCAAGATGGCGTGGTCCGGGTAGGTGTGGCTGGGGCAGAGTGCATGTACAAGAAACATATTCATCTTCATCTGTTCTCTTCCTCCAAGGGTCCAAATCTGAAGGCTGCATTTGAGACCATGACAGACCAATCCCCACAGCAAGTGAGGGCAAAGGCAAGGCTCTTCCTAGGCAAAGTGTAGATCAATAAAATAGTTATATATCATAGTATATGCATATAATTTTATACATACTTACACTTACATAATGAAACACTTATTATCACAAGTTGAATGATCGAATGCATAAGAACATAGCCCAGTGATGAAAAAAGATGTTGGGACCATTCATTTATCCATCCATTTACTAATCTCTCCACCTGTACAACTATTATCTCTCTACTTACCCATCTATCCATTTGTCCGTCATCTATCCATCCATCCATCCATCCATCCATCCATTTATCCATTCATCTACCCATTCATCCATCCAAAAATCCATTCACCCACCTACCCAACTATCTCTCTGTTTCTTTTCTTTCATCCATTCATATATTTATCCTTACATCTACCCTTCCATTTATACATCCATGAATCTATCCACTCACCTAATTATTTATCTCTCAAACTATCCATCTCTGCATCCATATAATATTGACCGAACTCCAGCTCCATTCCAAGCACTTCATACAATCCACAGGGAACACAGAGATTAATGGTAAATATGCCATTGTCCTCAAGATGATCATACTCTAGAAGACAAACTGAAAATATATGGATGTGGTTTGTGCTATTGTTAGACAATTGAAGAGTGGCATGGACCCTCTGGGTGGGGGTTATGGAGAGAAAGAGCATCAAGAAATCAATAAGAAAATAAAAGGAAATATTGAGATGGAAGGAATAGGACAGGGAGAACAAACTACAGTAACTTTTCTGAGACTGACAAGAAGGGTGGAAGAATGAGTAAAGATAAGGAATAATTAAGAGACTTACTCAAAAACCCTCAGTTGAACTCCTCAGTTTGTGGGAGTAACTGTTAATTGAATGCTGCATAGTATTCAGGGAAATGCCCATCGAATTCCACAAGCATTTACGGAAGCCTGCTGTGTGCCAGCACAAGTAAAGCTTAACCTTGCCCTCCAGTGGCTTCTGCACTCAGTGTTTCAGAATAATCATGGAGCTGATGCTTCAGGAAGCACAATGGACAACATGGTGGGGAGTCCAAGAGAAGAGTGGCTCCATTCCCAACAGAGAGACACCAGAGGAGGTGGCATGTAGCCCAATCCTGAGGAGAAGGAGAAATCAAAGAATATGGGGGGGGGGCGTAGGGGACAGAATGCATGGGCAGGAGAGAAGAGGTCAAGGAGGGTCCCCTGAGGAGTCACCTTACAGGGCCCCTTCTGTGAGGTGTGAGGGGCAGAGTCTCTGCAGAGAGAGGGTTGTGCTAGGCTGGCCAGAACGTGAGGTGATCACGGAGGGTTGGACTCGGTGGGGTAAGCCCCACATTGTGGGCCAGTCAGTGGAGCCTGGGCCATGAGCAACAGGTGCATTTCTCCCATGGACCCACCCACAGCATGAGTGAGGGTCTCATGGACTCAGAGCCTGTTTACTCCACTTGGCTGTGGAGCTCCTGGTGTGGCCCAGAGATGTGTGGCCCTGGTGTGGTGCTCACAGAAGCATCTCAGTGGAGACTGGTCCTTGTCCTTCAGTGACAGGAAGTCCAGACTCTGCAATTGAGAAGCCACCTGTGGTTAGTCTGAGGGCACTCCCAGCATGCCTAGGGACCAAGGGCCAGGCTCAGAGGCTGGGGAGTCCAGCTGCTGAGTAGTGAGGGAGGTCTCCAGGGGTGGTGGCAGAGGAACAAGATGGCATTAGCTAAGTAAATTGATAATGAAGTGGCTGCTGAGTCTTGTCCCCGCAGGTGAAAGGCTGAGGGGAGATGCATTATGGACAGAGGGGTGGGGGTTGAACTCGTCATCCAGCTGCACTTGTCCTTGGCTCAGCCTCTATGCAGGGCAGCTGGAGCCTAAGTACCTCCATCCGGGAGTATATTGACATCGGAGGTGCCAGGGTGCCAGGCCCCATCCCTTCCCTCAGGGTCCCTCGGTATGGAGGGGTGTAACAGGTCCCCAGCCGGCTGCAGATGGAGTCGTTTCCCTGGCCCATGGTGCTTCCTCTTCTCTGGGCAGATTTGGAGGACCGAGGACGTGAAGATGGCTGTTCCTGGGCGGGCAGCAGCAGAGGAGCCGTCTGCTCCGCCTCCACGCCTGACAGGTAACTGCCATGCTGGGTGTGCATGCGCAGCACCCTGGCCCTGCTCCTTTCCCCATCTTGGCCCAAGGGCTGCAGCTCCACCCAGGCCTGCAGAACCCAGGGAACCCATCTAGTGTCTCTGGGATGTCGCCAGGTGCTGAGGGGATGGGAGCGCAGTTTGCTGTGAGCTAAGAGTGGATTGTGAAGAAGTGCAGAGAAGCTCTGCTGAGCTCTCGCTTCATCCCACAGAAACCAGTGAACACTGGGGTGCTGTGGCTGTGTGGACAGTGGTGGTGGGGACTGTCAGGGGCTCCTGAGTGTCAGGAGAGGCACACACTTCTCAGAGCTTCATCTGTGCTCTCTGTCTGCCTGGTGACCCCCCAGTCCAGGGTCTGGGTCCCACTGGCCACCTATGTGGACAGCCAGGCTGTAGACAGGGGCAGGGACAGGCCTCGCTGTATCCCCGCAAAAGGAAGTGATTCCATAGGACCCGCCCACCCTGCTGATCCTGGCTCCACCCACCTAACGCCCCAGGGCAAATTTCTCAAAGTGGCTTTGAGGGCCGTCTGCATCAGCATGGTCCAGGAGGCTTATTAAAATGTGCTTCTGGGTCCTGTTCTCAACCCAAATGCCAGGAAAAGACTGGGGGGTGTTGCAATTTCCATGTCTAACAAGTCTCCCCAGGTGAGTCTTGGTGTGCACCAAAGGATGGACACCACTACGTTAGAGCAGAGCCCTCTTTGGGCTGGAAGTAAGGAAGTCTGTTCTGCTATCTGCTATCACAACCACACGGCCACCAACACAGAGCTGTGAGGGAGGGGGCTGGCCATGAGCACTTGCACTGAGCACGCACATTCTTTTGTTGTCATGGCAGTCCTATGAGGTAGGCACTACCAAGACACCTGTGTGAGAGAGAAGGAAACTAAGGCACAGAGAGGTTCAGTACCTTGATTGAAGTTACCGAGAAGCATATTCCTACTCAGGCTCACTTCTTCCACCAGAGCAGACATGACCACTGCCAGGAAATGTCAGTCACAGATCATGCCATGTAATCACTGTCTCCACCACATCAAAGCTATCCCCTCCTTTATTTCTCTCCTCCTAGTGCCCCACCCCCACCTCCTCCAGTGCAGCCAACCCTTTGTGAAGTAAGAATTCTGTCATCATGAGCCCTGATGCTTTGCTCTGCAACCCAGGACCTACGGTCAACCACTGGGGAGAATTGTACCGATTGCTCGGGGCTGCATTCTGGAAAGGGTAGCCATTCTCAATGACTTTATTTCTACAATGTACCCCACACCTCCTTGACTCATTTAGTCACTCAGTCATGGATCATTTTTCACACAAGCACACACAAACATTTGCTCTGCCCCACCTAGGTCCCAGGTAGACATGGGAATGCTTTCCTTCAGGAGCCGTAGTCCACAATCTGGGCTGACCCAGAGTAGAGACCTCACAAGGATCTGCAGCCACATTCACTGGTCATAGTGTCTCCAGGGTCTTTAGGACCACAAGCTGTCAGCTTATTTCAGTGTAAGATGCTGAGGCTTATGCATTCTAAGGAACTCACAGCTCCTCTATAAAGATCAGAGCCAAGTGCCCTCCCGTAGTCATGCCTGCTTGGAAGAGAGCTAGCCAGGGTTCTGCTTCTCCAGACGGCCTAGGAAGCCGTCCTGTGGTCCACCTGCAGGAGAGCTCGCCTCTGTGGTCTAGGGCTCAGCTGCCCACTACTAGGGCTCAGCTGCCCACTACTGGGGGACAGATGAACAAAGTGTACCTTGGAGACATTCTGTTGGTTCTAGAAGTAC
This sequence comes from Craseonycteris thonglongyai, assembly GCA_004027555.1. Classification (NCBI taxonomy): domain Eukaryota; kingdom Metazoa; phylum Chordata; class Mammalia; order Chiroptera; family Craseonycteridae; genus Craseonycteris; species Craseonycteris thonglongyai. Next base: position 7,576 of record PVKE010012122.1, read on the forward strand.
CAGTGGATTCACAGGCTTCTACTCAGGATCAAGAGATGAGGCAGCTGTGTTCATTGGTAATGGGGTCTAGTCAGGTAAGAAGTGACATGTAAAGCAGGAAACAGGCTCTAGACCCAGCTCTGTCCAGAGCAACTTCTCTGGCCCTCTGTTTCCCTCTCTGTCCAGTGGACGTATTGCCTGTATGTCTTTTTTTTTTTTTAATTTTTTATTATTTTAAATTCTGTAACATTGGTAACCCTGTAAATTTATTTTTTTTTAATATATATATATATATATTTTTTTTGACAGAGAGAGAGAGAGAGAGAGAGAGAGAGAGAGAGAGAGAACTGAACTGGGGGAGCTCCCAGTTCAGCATATGGTTGCGCACGGGCTGGGGCCGGGATTCGATCCTCGGTCCCCGGCGCTGCAAAGTGAGCGCTTAACCCACTGAGCCATCCCGGCTTCCCCCGCCTGTATGTCTTAACTTATAGTTTGAGCTGATGGCAGAAAAATGATGGACGTAGATAAGAATCTACTTAACAAAGTACAGGTCGTTATTTTCATTTTCTCGGGCTATTAATGGCTGATGATATGAGGGAACTTGTAAGATGGCTTCAGGGCAGCAGAAGCCCAGGTTCGTGTCCTTGACCTGCTGTTTGTCCTGACCTGAGGTCACCACTGCCCCGTGGAATTAACTGCCAGGGCTGTGGTTACAAGTCACAGGAGGATTAGGATGAAATGACAGGAGGCAAAGAGATAGTCATAAAAATCAGGCTGAGCCAATTTATAGTTAGTAAACCCACATGCAGATTTACAGACCTAAGCCATGGAGGTCTTGTTGTTCTCATAATATTGCCCAAAACTGTTTTGTTGGAAAGAGACTAGTATTGGGAATGACACTTGGATATTTGCATATGTATCCTCTTGTTGTGTATATTACTCCATCCCTCAAAAAAGAGGGGGCAAAAGAAAGGAGATCTTAGATGATATTAAGGATACTGCATTTGTATGTGCATGTTATCTAACGTCTGCCTGGAATTCATCATTTGCAGCAGGATAAACCTAGTTGAATCCAGTTTATTTTAGAAATCATCCCATAGATTTGCATTCAATCTGACGTATAAATGGTGCTAGTTGTTTGGACTTTTCCACAGATGCTCAATGCACATGCACTCCCTGCTGCACAGGCCTGTCTCCACACATGAGGGGCCACTCCAGGACAGCCCATCCCTGTCCTGATTCCAACCAGTGACTTCACAGGGGTGTCTCTCCATCTCACTCTCCACGTTGAAGGAATTACTGTCTGTCCCCAAATGCAGTCATTAAAATGAGCGAAGTGACAATTATTGAGTTATATTTTTTGAAAAAACATTCTCAGCATTTAATTATTGGTTGTGGCGTGAGAGGATTTAGATAAGTTGATAATGCCGACTTTATGTAATTTATTTTTACTAGGCAATTACAGGCTGCATTACATCCTGGCAGCAAGGTATTGTGGGGCATCTTATTAAGCATAAAGCCAGTAAACACTGATGAACAATTTTGCTGAACTAGGCATGCAATTTAGAAAGCAATAATACACAAATCCAATTTGGTACACAATGGATACCGCAGCACGTCAGCACATGCAACTATCACAGCCGGCAAATTAAATTGGGACGGCCCTTTTTGCAACAGCACAGGCCAAGATTAAATATATTTCCCCCCTCAATTTAACAAGTTGCTGACCACAAATATAAATATGTGTGGAGGTGTTTTTGGCTGTGTGTGTGGATGTACACGTGCATGTGTCTGAAGCCTCTTGGGGTTTTTAACTATGCTCTCACGTGCTTCCCACAGGTCGCCAGTGGGAGAAGAATCTTGCCCTGTGCAGAGAGCTGGACGTGAGCGTTGCTTTGACAGGGAAGCCCAGTAAGAGCAGTCCCGCGGTAACAGCTCTGGCAGTGCACAGGTACTAATGGCTTGGCTGCTCCAGGCCTCCAGCAGAGGGCGCTGTAGTCATCTTTAGGAAAGTCCCAGCTCCTGGCTCACCATGGCCTCACTGTTAGGGACCCAGGAGGGCCTACCATTCACAGGAATCAGCGAGGTGGCCATGTAGGACATTAGGGAATGTTTCTTAACACACATGTGTTCGGGCTCTCTCTCATTGAGTATCTCTGAATTCATGAAGAAATCCAAAACGCAAAAGTAACGGTATATCACTTTGTAATTTAATCCTAAATAGGGGATTTTTCCTGAGGTCCACTGCTGATCGTAACATTTGGAGTGATGATTGCCCTACCCTCAGAAAGTGCTTTTGGGGGGCGCTAAGCCAATGCAGAATAGTCCAGTGTCAGAGGCTACTCAGGGGCCTGGCTGCATCCCACAGGACCAGAGGCACCTGGAGATGCGGGAGAGACAACGCCAGGCCTCAGCCTGCCTGCAACCTGTGCTTCTCAGTTCATTCCCTCAGTGCTTCGGGAGCTACAGCTGTCATGGTTCAAAAGTTCTCCCAGCTCAAAACACCCGCAGTTCTGCCTCTCTCTCGCCCTGCCTCAGGTGGAGGCCGGGTGGGGGCCCCATGGGGTTCCATGTCACAGTTTCCCAAGTGCCAGCTGGGATGAGTGGGATGCAAAGGCTTCCATCTAAACTCCTGTCCATTCTTTCTCTTCTCAAGGAACCAGACCAAACTCCTGGTTGGTGATGAGAAGGGGAGAATATTCTGCTGGTCGGCAGAAGGGTAGGACTAAAGAGACCGCGGAGGCCCTGGCGTGGTGGCAGTGGGCAGCTTCCCCAGGTGGAATGTGGGATGACACCGTGCCTGCATGCAAAGGAAACCCTAGGGCCTGCCCCCCTCATGGCCCCAAGGACAAGGCCAGCTAGCCGTCAGAGCTTCATACCCTGAGCTGTCTCCTTGGCCCATGGGACCTTGGCCTTGGATGGCACTAGATGCGCTTTTACGAAATGGATAAGAGCTCACATGGGGGATGGGGGCCTGCAAGCAGCACTCTGGAGCCCAGACTCACAACTCACCTTTTCAAGGGGTTTATTGCACTGAAGAAAAAAAAAAATGAGGCTCTTATTGGAAACTAATGGGAAATATTGTATTGTCTTTATTTTATTAAAACAGCTATTTTCAAAATGCAAGAGAGCTCTTGAGTTTAAAATTGCCATGCTTTCCCATCCAGGGGTTTGCATCTCTCTTAGAAAGGCAGGGAGGCCTCAGGGAGTACTACCCTCCTCAGAATGGTTCTCAGCCTCCTGGGAGCCTGGCTCCTCCCCTCATCTTGCCAGCCACACAGTTCCTCATGGGACGTCAGGGGGCCCGGAAGCCCCTCTTCTGTGGCTGAGGCACCAGACAGGGACAGGAGGCTGCCCATTGTAGGTACAGGATAGTCAGCCTGGGGGACGCCTCACCTGGGTCAGCCTGCAACAGATCCACACCACACAGCAGGTGGGGGGTCCAGCCAGGCTCAGGCTTGATGGGGTCTTCCCAGGGCCTTCCTTAAGGGAGGTCAAGGTCCATGGTCCACATGCCAATTTTGAGCGAGAGCTCATCCGGGCAAGTCTGAATGGCTAGTGGCCTTTATTTTCCATGTGAAACACCTGATAGGTGGGTTGTTAGCCACTCTGAGGCATCCCAGTGCCTCCCAATGCCTCCCAGTTCTTCCCAGGGCCCAGGCCACTGGTGGCTTCATTGTCAGGCATTGAAGGCCTCACCTTCACACTATCTTCTCCTCACCCCACCCTTTCAGAATTCTTTGAAGGAAATTCAGCTGCCTCTCAATGAAATCAAACTCAGGTGGGTGCCCAGGGACTTGGAGTGTCTAAGCTCTTCAGTGTCACCTCCCATCCTAGAGATTTTCCTTCTAGGGAATCCTAATCATTTGCATATTCCTGTAAGCCTTCCAAGTGCCCCAGTGGCTGACCCCACCCAGTTTAGCTCAGGCCTGGGGATTGCAGGAAAATGGACTGTGTGTCTTCTGGCCTGAGTCATCTGGCCTCCAGGGGGCAGTGAGTCAACGTAAAGATAAATGAGAAAGTAGAAGTGGTGTGCACCTGTGTCCAAAAGCGAGAGTGGGGGTCAGTTAGGAAATCTATCTGTAAACTTTGAGGTCTTTGCAAAGGACAGGATGCTGCAAGAGACCCATCTCAGGCTGAGGGCGCCACACCCCTCAGGTAGAAGGGCTGACCCCAGGGCCGAGGAGCAGCCACCCCCTGCACCGTCTGCATGCACTGTTAGCAGACAGCCCATTTGCAATCTCCCATTCCTCCTGGGGCTGCCCCGGAGGGCCATCAATTGAAGAGCACCACTCCCCGGAAGGCCAAGAGGCAGGGTCATAAATATCAAGGCTGGGCCTGCTGTCATGTTTCAAAACACGATCCACAGCATTTGCCCAGGGCTGAAAGGTCTGCTGGCCCAAAGGCTCTCCTGGGCACATTCACTCAAAACGCAGCGGCCTTTGCTTCCCCATGTCTCAGGGAAGATGGGGCGGGGATGGGGGTGGGGGGTGGAGGGTGGGGTGGGGAGGGGACGGCTCTCATTGCTGGGGTCTGTGCAAACAAATGTGACTAGAGCTGGAAGAGCTAAAGGGAGAGGCGTCTCATGTCCCAGGGAAGGCAGAGGTGGCGTCAGCTGGATCCCTTTGCTCGGCTGCCTTAACACCGTAGCTCAGGCTTGTTGGTTTAAACAGCGGAGTGTTCCCCCCATTCTTGAGGGGGACAAATAGAGTGGACCCAGGATGGGGGCAAGGAGAAAAGCCCCAGATGCAGGTCCAGTGTCTAAAGGCTCTCAGCTACTTGGCACAGGAGGCTCCTGCTGGCCTGAGTGTTTCAGAAGCAGCCCGTGAAGAGGGGAATCCATCTAGGGCAGAGAACTGAGGGGTGGGGAGGGGAGGGGGAGGACACCAAGGCCCTCTGCAGAGGGGCAGCTTGGTTGCGAGGGCCACATGCATGCAAGCCTGCCAGCACCCCAAGTCCAGGGGGGACCAGGAAACCCCGGAACATGAGCTGTGATAAGCTGTGTAGCCGTAGCTTGGTGACTGGAGAGTGAATGTGGACACAGGTATGTGCAGTGAAGGTCACAGAGAAAGACAGTGTGGGGCACCAGGCAGCCTGAGCCCCATTCTCAGCAGCCCCACTTCCTACCAACAGCAGCCTCAGGGGAAGCCCGGATGGCTCAGTAGGTTGAGCACTCGCTTTACAGCCCTGGAGACCGAGGATCGAATCCCGGTCCTGACCCGTGTGGACCCATATGCTGAACTGGGGAGTGCCCCCAGTTCGGTTCTCACTGGGCAAGACCCCGGCCCAGTTCCTGCCCTGTGCAGCCCTGCCCACCTGTGGAATGAAACTATGTGGAAAAACTGATGATGTGCAACTATGGAGACTGTTCTGGGCCCTCCCCCTTCTCTCTGTCTCTGTATCTCTCTCTCTCTCTCTCTCTCTCTCTCTCTGTCAAAAACAATAAAAAATAAGTCTTAAAAAAAAGTTCACATATCTGTAAAGCCCGATCCCAGGGTCTGCCTGATGGTGTGTCATAAAATAAAAATTCTGTTTATTTTATGCAGGGATGAAGCAAATGACAGACTGCCTGTCCCTGACACAACGCAATCTTTCAACATATCATTTATTCATTCACTCACCAGTAGTTTTTCTTGCTGAGCCAGGCTCTGTGCCAGGCCCTGGGGACAGGGACACATGCTCCCCACGCCTGGAGAAACTCCTGGCCTACGCTGAGGACAGGCACAGAGGACACCACACAGGAAGGCTCATGCCCGGGGGTTTCTCAGGCTGGAGCAGGAGCGCTCACACAGGGATGGCCGTGCTGTGGGGACATCCGAACGCAAGTCCCTTCTCAGGCTCCCGGTTTCACCAGCTACAGCAGAAGAGACTGTGTGCATGTTTAACCATCTCCTGGGTGATGCTGACGTGGCTCCAGGGTCCCCACTTGGAGATACTCTGGAGTAGACAGTGACAGGCTGGGATATGGATGGATATGTCCACTGTCCACCCTGCAGTCTCAGGACAGGTGAGGGGCTTCCCAGGTCTTAGGAGTCAGGGACACCCAGTTCCACTTACTCGACCAGCTCAGCCAAAGACAGCTGTAAGGCCCAGCTCCTCCCTGCTGAGCTCCTCCTCATCACAACTTCTTAATAACTGTGCGACCAGCCTCCAGCCCTGACCCACCACTGTGGCGATTGTCTCCCACACCCTCCATCCCCCGCCTCCACCAGCATTGCTACAGACGTTGCTCCCCATCTGGGACCATCTCCGCCATTTTCACCCTTCTGAACAAATGCTGCTGTCCCACCCATGGGTGGGTGGTTCCCTTTTGCACTCTGGGCTCCAGGGAAGGAAGCTCAGGCCTCTGGAAGCCACTTGGGACAGCAACTGCCTTCCCCAAGCTCAGCCAGCAGCCAGGAGCTGAGTGCTGGGAGCCACACGGTCTGCAGAGAATGCAAGACTGGATTTGACCACATTAACATGAAGCCGGGCAGGGCACATGTGGGGAGAGAAAGACCCTTCAGATGACAATGCTGACAAAATTTGTTTGGCATGAAATCAAATCTAAGTCCAGATCAGTTCTGGTTTACTAAGTTCTGGAGACACATGACAGGCCAAGATCCCATGTGTTTGTGCGCATGTGTGTGCACATGTTCATGTGTGTGTGCATGTGTATGCATGTGCACTCATACATGAGTGTGCTGCTCCATCTCACTCCTCATGGGCTGCATCTGTAGCACCTTCATAGCCTTCCTAGTGAGCGGGATTCTTCAAATTGTTTCCTTCCCCCAAATTTCTGAAAGCCCAGAGAACACTGAATTGAGTTGTCTGCCCCAAACTGGCTGATACAGAGGCACCCCTTGTCGGAAACCCTTTGCCACTATTTACCAGAAATACACTGTTACAAATCCACACTCTGCCATGACTCAGAGTGGCCAGTGCCCCCCGTGCTGGGCAGTACCCATGCTGCCACCCTGCCATCTTCACCCAGGCATCAGGCACTGATGGCTTCTCATTAACATCAGAGTGACAGCCTATGTGAACTATCCATCCATGCAACTGTTCATTCATTCATTCATTCATTCATTCATTCATTCTGTAAGGTCTGCCAAGGAAGAGCACACTGAAGTTCTGGCCTAGCAAGTGGAGTTTATTGGAAACAGATAAAAATGGCCGGGGCCAACTCCGAAAGATGGTCTCAGTGACTTCTGGGGGTTGGGAGAGCATCTTTATAGGTGGGCATCAGAAGAACCAGAAGGGGGAATGGGAGGATAGCAGGAGGTGCCAGCATCTAGGTTGGGAGTGTTTCATGAATAAGCAGGTGCCAAGTCCCTACTGCCTCCGGGTGGGCTTTCGCCATGGACAATTTCTGTGCTTAGGACCTTAGGGCTGCTGCGACCAGAGCCTGTCTGCGGCCTGTTCCTTTGTCCTCATGTAGATTTTTTCTCCTCCCACCATTAGGCCATTTAGCCCTGACACGTTCATATACTCATTAGCATTGCCCAGAGATCCACAGAGCACCTTTTCGAAGTCAGGCTGGGTCCAAACACAGAGGCCTGAAACTTAACCCCCAAGAGCTAAGGGTCATCAGGGGTCACTAGACCTTCTAACTGCCACTTTACAGATGGGAAACTGAGGCCTAGGAATGGGATTTGTCAAAGGTCAATGGCAGAACCCAGTCAGGGTTCCGGGCCAGAGCACGCCCTCTGCAGCACCTTAGGGGGGCCACAGATGGAGGGAAGTCTAAATGGTTTGCCTCAAGGCCCGGGAGGCTCAGTGACCTCCCCTGCTCTCCAGTGCCTGGGTTGCAAAGAGCAGCTAGTCCTCCCCACCCCACAGCAAAACACGAAGCAGCAGAACTGGACTGGGATGCTTTGGGAACCATTTAAAAAATAAGGGGGAGGTGTTGGAAGACATCAGCTTGGATAATTTCTGTTACAAGAAACTGCCACAGGAGGCTTCAAGGTCATCCCTTTGAGCATGTCACAGGAGGCCCCTGGGGGCCCCCTGAGACCCGCACTTCAGGACCCCACTCTGCTGTCTTGGGCTCTTTGCCCCTCTGCCCCAGTTGTCCTTTCTCCTTGTTGTTTTGTAAAAATGGAATAATAATTACTGACCTTGAGGTTGTTGTGCAGATTAAATGAGATAATGTGTGCCCAGTTCCTAGCACAGAGCAGGAGTCAGGGAATGCTTCTAATTATTCTTATTCTTTTATTCTTGTTCTTATCTTTATGCATTATTTTCTTATTAGTATTAATGTGGTTTCTCAAACAGGGCCTGGAAAGAGAATAATGACTTTCCTTCTTCTTTCTTCTGTCTCCTCTCTGAGACATTGGTCCTTCATGCAGATATTTTCCAAAACTTTCTCACTCTTCCACCACCTTCATAATTTTTTATACCACTGTCAATTATAGATACCTTAATATCATCTTTAAATTCACTCATTTGAATCTTAACTTCATCTAAAGCATTAATGTCTGTGAAATCAAAAGTTTGATGAACTGTCTCTGTTTTTCTAATTACATAGAAATAAATGGAAAAATAGCTCTTGTCCTTGCACCCTCTACAACCACCACATGGCCCTGGGGTCCCAGAGCCACATTCCAGGAGCCTGTCCTTTTCCGAAGTCCTGGGGCAGGCACTGCATGTTGCCTGGGAGCAGATGGCCGGGAGAGACCCGTGTGTCTACACAGACTGGATTGGCAGATGGGGAAGGGCCGATTTCCATCCTCAGCCCCAAGGAGTGCCTTCTAGGCCCGCTGAGGGAGGAGGCACCATGGGGCTGCAGTTCCCATTGGGGGCAGCCCTCTGGGACCAAGGCCAGACTTCCTCTCACGAGCTGGGCAACTTCAGGGAAGCCGGCTACTGTTCTCTTCTCTTGGTGTCTTCTGTAAAGCGGGAATCATAATACCTACCCCATAGGGTTGCTGTGAGGGGTTCTTTTAAGTATGTATGTGAGGTGAGAAATTCAGGACCTGTAACTTGGGACATCCTAAGCAACATAATAATGATAACAAAGGTTATCATTACCATTGTTACATGGTTATTAACATCTAGTCTCCGCTTGCGGTGCCATCCTACTAATTGCTCGGGACATCTTTGAGTGTGCTCCTCCTTCCCACCCATATCCAATCTTCAGGAAATCTTCACAGCCGGAAAAAACCAATCATAAATTGAACTAAAATGCCCATGCCATACAGAATTTCATCAAAAATATGAAATACTTAGAAATAGATATGACAAAAGATGTGTAGGATCTGAAAACCCCACCGAAAACTACAAAAACATTGCTGAGGGAAATTAAAGGCCTAAATAAATTGATCTACAAATTTAACACAATTTCAACCAAAGTTACAGCAGGTTTTTTCTTTCTTTCTTTCTTTTTAGAAATTGATGATCTCATTCCAGAATCACATGGAAATGCAAAGGACCTAGAATAAGCTAAACACATTGAATGCAAGCAAAGTTGAAAGACTTGGGCTACCTGGTTTCAAAACTTATTAGGAAGCTACAGTAATAAAGACAGTGTGCTATGAACATTGAGATAGACAAATCAAGGGAACAGAATAGAGTCCTGACTCACATATGATCAAGTGGTTTTCAACAGAGATGTCAAGGCAATTGGTGGAGAAAGAATAACTTTCACCAGATGGAGCTGGAACGCTGTGTATCCATATGCAAAGAAAAAAAATTATCGGTGATCTACAGTTGACACCACAAGAAAAATTAATTTAAAATTAATCATAGCCCTAACCATGAGAACAAAAATCATAAAACTGCTAGGGAACAAAACCTAGAAAGCATTTATTTTGACCTTGAATTATTAGAAGATCTCTTATTAGATACGATACCAAAAGTATGATACATTATGAAAAAGGTGCATGAATTGGAGTATGTCAAATTTAAGATCTTCTGTTCTTTGAAATATACTGTTAGCAAAATAAAAGACAAGCCACTGATTAAGATAAAATATTTGCAAATCACATAGCTAACCAAGGACTTGTATACAGATTATATGTTAAAACTCCCCAAAGTCAATAAGAAAACCATGCAGTAAAAACATATATGCAAAATATTTGACAGGTACTTCGCCAAAGAAGATACCTGGATGGCAAATTAGGTACATGAAAAACATCTTATTACCGTAAGCGAAATAAGTCAGACTGAAAGAATAAAGAAACATATGACCTCACTTATAGGTGGAATATAAAACTGAAAGTAACAAAGAAACAAAAACTCATGGACAAAGTCAATAGTTTAGTGGTTACCTGAGGGGAGGGGGGAGGGGGGTCAGAGAGCTAGGGGGAAGTAGGGAGGGGAATCACATATACGGTGATGGAAAGTGAGCTGATTCTGGGTGGTGCGCACATAATGCGATGTAGAGACAAGGTAATGTAAAATTGTACACCTGGAAACAATGTAATTGATTTCAATCAATGTCACCCCAATAAATTTAACAATTTAAAAAATAAATAAATAAAATAGAATAAATCTTAAAAAAAAGAAGATGCTCATTATCATTAGGCAAGTGAAAATTAAAATGAAACAATAGGCTACAACACTATAAAAATGGCTAAAAGACTGACTATACCAAGCATTAGCGAGAAAGTGGAGAAACTGGAACTCACATACAACTGGTGGGACTATAATAAATGGTACACCCACTTTGGGAAAGAGTTTGACAGTTTCCATGGTAGAAAGATAAGCTCTCCTTATAGTGTGAGAGTTGCATAGACAATACAAAAATATACGAGTGTGGCTGTGTGCCAATGCAACTTTATTCGTGGACACTGAAGTTTGAATTTCATATAATGTTCACATCACAGAACATTCGTCTTTTGATTTTTTCCGAACATTTAGAAATGTTAAATACAATCGTTCCTAACTTGCTGGCTGTGTCAGAATAGGGCTGTCCCTGCCCTATTCTGCTGACCCTGCTCTTGGATAAGCACCCGGGGCATTGCTGTGAGGAGCATGGGGACCTCAGGTGCAAGGCCCCTGCTGGGACACCAAGCCAGCAAAGCCCGCTCCATGTGGGGAGTGCATCCTCTCCTCGTTTCTGCATGAACCCAGTGTGATTGGGGTTCAGCAAGGCTGCGGATCACATCACAAGGGGTCAAGCAGCAGGTTTGGTGGGAAAGAGGGCAGCCCTCAAGAGGTTGGAGGTGATACCCACAGGCCAGCTGGAGCAGAGCCATTGTGCACCCCCAGGTGACTGCCTAAAGTGACTAAGGACTCCCATCTGAGTACAGCCCACGAAGGCGGGGCATTCCCTCTTCTCATGAGCTACAGGCTGGAGGAGCCTGGGGACTTTGAGTCCCAGGATGCATAGTGAGCAGGTCTGCCTCACCAATGTTAGGGGCCTTGGCTGTTCAGAAAGCCTGCAGTGACCACAAGACCGCTGGTGGTGCACCTGGTTCCTTAGTGTCAGAGCGGTGACTAGCGATCACTCATAGCAGCCTCGGGGCAGGCCCCCCGGCCTCTTGGTCTCTATCCTGGGAAATAGTAGGGTCACAGACTGGTTGTTTGGAGACCAGGTAGAGCCTGCAGCGGTGTTCTGTTTGGGCTATTTTTATTTATTTGTTTTAAAGATTTATTTTATTGTTTTTAACAGAGAGAGAGAGAGACAGGGAGAAAGACAGAGACAGAGAATGAGGAGAGCCCAGACTTCCATAGTTGTGGGTCATTGGTTTTTTGACGTGGTTCCCTTCCACACAGGTGGGTGGGGGCTGTGCAGGGCGAGAATGGGGCCAGGGGCCTCCTGCATGGGAGACACACCCCCATGATCTGGGGGCCAAACCAGGGGGCCTCCCACAAGGGCAGTTCGCCCCGGCAAGAGCCGAACTGGGGCCACATCTCAGTTAAGTGTATGGGTCTGCACGGGCCAGCGCCAGGACTAGAACTCGATCCTTGGACAACGGGGCTGCAAAGTGAGCACTTAACCTGCTGAGCCATCCCGGCTTCCCCACAGTGCTGATTATTACTGTGAGTGTGAAGGCCCGTGAGAGGCTGGTTTAGCACTTGCAGTTGCAGCAGACCTCGCCATTTCCTCTTGAGTTGTTTTGCAGGCTGCTTCAGGTGGTCGCATTGCAGACAACCCCAGACCCATTTTAATTCACAGCCACTGGGCCGGCACCTTGGGGCAGACCCAGGACTTGGGTGTTGATCCCCTCCCCCCACCTGCTGTGTATGGGGGGAAGAGCACACTCACAGGGGCTCCTGAGCCCAGGCCCCCTTGAGTCAGTCAATGGTTTGCAAGAATTCCTAAAGCATTGGCTGGGGTGACACCCTCTGCCAGGCACCTTCTAGTTCATTCCACACTTATTCATAATCACTTACCCAGCACTATTCTCGGCACCAGGATATGATGGTGAAAGAGACAGGTAAGAGCCCTGCCCTCAGGGAGTTTGCAGTCTAGTCACAGGGGCAGACAAGGAAAACACATGAGTAACTCGGCTGTTGAGCAGCTGTGTCCCGGAGGTGGGACCTCAGGAGATAGTCGAGTAGGATGGTGAAGGACACCCTTCCGAAAACGAATGCCGAAGGAGGAAAAGAGCCAGGCCCATGTCATCCTATGCAGTCCTCACGTGTTACAGGAAGAGATCGCCTGGAGGGCCTGAGTGCTCAGTGCAGCGGCAGTGGCCTGAGTTCAGCGGAGGCTCTGTCCCTGCCCCGAACTGTACCCCAAGGAAGATCTACAGGACATCTGTCCAGACACCCGCCAGCAGCACAGAGCCCTGTTGGCTTTCCCCCAGTTGCCCTTTCTGTGGCCCTATGACACGGCCGCCCTGTCCCTCCCCTCCCCTTCCTTTCAGGATGAAGCCCTTTGTCACCTGGACTCCCATTGCCCTTGCACAGACCACCTGGGCAGCATGTGGCATGGGGGGCACTTTTCTATTTGCTGTCTGCCTCCCCACTATTTGATCACTATGCAGAGGACCCTGACTACTTCCTCTCTGAGCACTAGTGCCAGGCTCAGGGCCTGCTGCAGGGATGGGGCTGCTACGAAAGGGGACCAGGCATGTTCAGAAGTTCCTGCGCAGGGGTAATGCTTCCTCTTCTCAGCAGGGGTGGGGCATAGGAATCTGCCCCATAGCTTCCCCTGTGGACCCCAAGGAAGAATCTTTATTCCACCTTGGGTATAGGATAAGAGGATTCCAGAGAGAGCCTGTGCCAATGTACCAACAGGCCCATGGCTAGACTCTTCCCTGCCTCCCCTGACCCCATGCTGCCCTGTGTCAGCCCAACACTCTATTGAAGTTTCCCACTTACCAGCCAACTTCCTAAGCATCCGTGGGGCCCTTGAGGTCAGAGACGATTTCCTATGTATTTATCTCTCTCTGGACTACCTAGAGGGGCTGGTCCCATGTGGGACCATGAAGCCATGATGAACGAATGCAGACTGAAAGGACACCTCCTAAGTTCTAAAAGCTGTTTTTTGCCAATGTGTTGCTAAGAGCGTGGCAAACAGTGTGGAGAGCACACCGTGGCGGGGGTGCGGTGGGGGGTGGAGCGCAGGGGCACTGCCTGCAGTGGGTACACGGCTGCCTAGCTTGGGGACAGCGGGTGCTTGGTTTGGGACTGAGAAAGTGTGAGCTGGATGCACAGACAAAAAGAAATGAAGTGGCCACTGGGAGAGACAGAGAAAGCAGGATACACAGGGGGCAAGGAGCTGTCTACCAGCCCCTCTTCAGGACAGGGCCTGGGCAGGAAGCAGGGTGTCCGGTAATCATAAGCTAAACAGCTGGGCCTTCTCAAGACTGGCAGCCTCGATGCAGTTGTTACCTGTAGGGTATAGCAGATTGGCTAAGGGGTGGCTTTGGAGTAGAGCAGGCTGTGGATCACTCCCAGCTCTGCCCGAGCCCAGCTGGGAAACTTGAGGAGCCTTGCATACTGTCTTTGCACCTCAACTTCCTGTTGGAGGGTTAAAATGCCTAATGTGCAAAGCATGCTCCTTAGCTGGCTCCTGGTCGAGTTGCTAAGTGTCGAAGCTGGCCTTTCAGAGTTTGCTTGTCGACCAGCCTAGAACCTTTCTTACATTGGGGTATGTAAACTTTTACAGATTAAGTTTTCAAGTTTTGGGGGTAGATACCAAGAAGGGTGATTGCTGGGTCATAGGGTAGCTGCATTCCCAATTTTCTGAGGAATCTCCACACTGCCTTCCAAAGTGGTTGTACCAGTTTACATTCCCACCAGCAGTGTATGAGGGTTCCTTTTTGTCCACAGCCTCTCCAGCACTTGTTATTCCTTGTCTTGTTGATTATAGCCATTCTAACAGGTGTAGGATGGTATCTCATTGTGGTTTTGATTTACATTTTCCTAATAGCAAATGAAGTTGAGCATTTTTTCATATGTCTGTTGTCCATTTGTATGTCTTTGTGGTTGAAGTGTCTGTTTAGGTCTTCTTCCCATTTTTAAAAATTGGATTGGTATTTTTTTTCCATTGTTGTTGAATTCTACAAGCTCTTTATATACTTTAGATATTAGTTCCTTATCAGAGGCATTGTTTGCAAATATTTTCTCCCATTCAGTGGTTTCCATTTTGCTTTGTTGACGGTGTCCTTTACTGTGCAGAAGCTTTTTAGTTTGATAAAGTCCCATTCATTTAATTTTGCTTTTACTTTTTTTGCCTTTGAGGTCAGGTTCATAAAGTCCTCCCTGAACCCCAGGTCTATAAGTTTAGTACCAATGTTTTCTTCTATACAATTTACTGTTTCGGGTCTTATTTGGAGGTCTTTAATCCATTTTGAGTTTTGGTATATGGCCACAGACCGCAGTTCAGATCAACAATAAGAAAAGATGAAATTCTGCCATTTGCAACAACATGGCTGGAACTTGAGATCATCATGCTAAGCAGAATAAGCCAGACAGAAAAAGCTAAGAACCACATGACTTCACTCATATGTGGAATATAAAACTGAAAGCAACTAAGACACAGTGACTAGTTCAGTGTGGGTAAGGAGGGAGAGGGGTGGGAGAGGAGGGAGAGGAAGCTAAATATATGGTGATAGAAAGAGTTATATACCTGGAACCTACGTAGTTTTTACAAACCTAATCAATTTAACAATAAAAATAAAAAAAAGAAAGAAAAAGAAAAGAAAAAGAGAATCAGAAACCCATAAAATGTTAGAGCTGAAAGTGAAAAGAAAAGTGGAGAAGAGGCAGGACAGTGTGGGGAGGAGAAACGTGGGGCAGGTGTCTCGGGACAGCCTCCCCAGTACGGTGAACCTGAGAGCCACATGGGTGTCAGCAGAGGAGATGCCAGCGCAGGTCCCTGAGAAACAGCAGGCAGGTGACTGCAGTTGGGGCGGTGGTAGAGAGGAGCCCAGGTGGAGTAGAAATGAGGGAGGATCTAAGGAGCCTTCTCCCATGGTGGCTGAGCGTCTTGGGGCTGCCAACACAGAGCAGGGAGGGCAGCCTCTAAGAAATGGCAACAGAAGGTGCCAGTCTGGCCAAGCCCGGTGACCCTGGCCTGACACCACCCACCACCTGGAAGGTGCCTCCTGGCTTTGCCCTCTGATGTGGAGCGCCTGTCCCTACCACCAGCGAACACGGACCCACTCCTGGCCATTCCTCCCAGCCCCAGTGGCCCTGGCACCTCGTACATGCAGGAACTGTCCTTTGAGGCCAGGCACTGAGCTGTGGACATGAACCAAACAGGGGGGCTCACGTCAAGCCTCCTTTCCTCGTCTGGCTGGGCCAGGCCCCCGGCAGGAACCCACTCGTTCTTCCCCCAGAACAGCGCATCCTCAGCCGGAGAGAAGTTCCAGCTGCCAGACCCGAGGCCGAGCCCCGGGCCGTGAGTGGGGATCACAGTGAAAAATAACACAGATGGGAAGCTTCGCCATTTCCTGTACAACACATAATTAGGTTAACTAAGAAACTAGCTGTGTCTAAGTGCTATAAATGTCTATATTAAGCTATTTTGAAAGTGCCGAGCACTTTGACATTTGAGAGTTCAGAGTAATTGAGGTATTGAAATAAAATTGCTTCTGTTATTTAAAAGGTCATTATCGTCTTCAGCTAGATATATGAGGACTATTTTCCACTCTAGTGAGCCGTTCTCCCTGGCACAATTAGTAGCGCTTGAGCAGAGGCCTGCTGGGACTCCCACCCAGAGCCCCCGCCTGCCACCCAAGGAGCCATTAAGGCACAGGAACGATGAGGAAAGCCTGTCACTCAGAACCACCGCCAGTCCCGGGGGAGCGTCACCCAGACTTCGTACTTACTGTGCACCTGTCCTGGTGCAGCAGCTCTGGGTGTACCTTTGTACCGTCCTCACAAAAGGTCTTCAAGGTCACCACGGCTGTCAGACATTGCAGGTGCAGAAGCGGAGGAGCGGGAGGTGGCCGATGGCCTGGAAACTCGGCTGTCTCTGAGCTCCGCTTGATGATCACATAACACACTCAGGAGGCAGCTGGCCCCTCACTGGGCTGGCTTCTCTAAGCCCGTCACCATCCCAACAAGAAACTTCTCCATCTCACATGTGAGAAACTCAGAATCGAAGAGGGGAAGAAACTAGAATAGCAAGAAAGCAGCTGACTCACATACTTTAGCCCTGCAGAGGTCACTTCAAAAAAATGACAGCGTAGGTCGCATGGATCTAAGAGATACACTCATTACTAGTATGTGCTAAAATGTGAAAGTAAATATTTAAAACACTGCAAATATATTAAAATACATAATTTTTAAAATTCAGTTTTAGTTACAATCTAAAATTATTGAATTTGTCATATCAGCACATACTAGTAACAAACGTATCATTGGATACACGTGACCTACCGGTATGCTGTAATTCCTTTGAGACCTCTGCAGGGTAAGGACTGCCACACATCCCTAATGCCTCCACACTGCACCCCAGTAGCTCAGGCAACTCTGGCTTCTTTCTGCCATGTCTGACCCTCCCACACCCTGTCTGTCCTTGTGCCCTTAGGGTTCCTCTCATAGAACAGCAACCAGCGTGGCCTCAGCTGGGCTTCTTGGTGGATACATTTAGGCTGACAGTTTCTGGATGGAAGTTGCTGGATGAGGGCATGGCCACAGGAGAGCTAGATGCCAGCTGGCCTCAGGCCTGACAGGGTGGCGACCCTCACCCCCCTGAGCCTGTCCCTTCTCATCAGTCACGTGGCATTCCTGTGAGGATACAAATCAGGTACGGATCTCAAATGATGCTCAGCAAACAGAACTACTAGAATGTTCCGCTATGAAAATCAAACACTACAGCTTTTCTCCAATTCTCATTCAAGAAACTTCACCCCTTCCCAAATAGTTGAGGTAAATAAATAGAATGTTCTTAACAACCAGTTTGATGCCTAATTTAGTATCTCATTTAGCACTCAATTACATCGGTTATCGCTAACTTGATATTTCACAATTTCTAAATGTCCCTCAAAGAGAACCTTGACTTCCAGAGGCATCTTAAACTCAACAGCATGGGACACATGCTCTAGGGAGGGGATAAATGGCGACAAGGCAGCCGGTGCATAGTTACGGGGCATTCTGTCTGTGTGAGGCCCTGTTCTGGGCAATGAGGAAAACCCTCTTTAAAACACACGTCCTGTGAAGGGTTGATGGCATAGTTCAGCGGTTGAGCCTTTGCTTCGCAATTGTGAGGTCCGGGCTTAGACTTCCAGCCCTGACCCGGGCAACCCACATGCTGAACTGCAGCACAACTAGGAATAGCCAGGTTGGCTTGGTGGTGAAGGTGCTCGCCTCCCATGTGGAGGCCCCCGATTCGGTTCCTGCCCCACGCAGCCCCACGTCCACCTGTGTGGAATGAAACCATGTCACAACTAATGATGTACAATTATGGAGACTGCTCCGGGCCCTACCCCCTTCTCTCTCTCTCTCTCTCTTTCTCACCTCTCCAAAAAAAAAAAAAAAAATCATGTATCCTGTGAATGCAAGGTCATGAACAGACATTTGTACATCATACTCATAGCAGCACTTTGTTGAGTGACATAGCCAGTCACATGAAGACAAATGCTGAGTGATACCACTTATATGAGGCCCCTAGAGAAGTTAGATGCAGAGACAGAAAGTAAAATGGTGGCTTCTAGGGCCTGGAGGCTGGAGGGATCGGGGAGATATTTGATGTGGACAGAGTTTCAGTTTGGGAAGATGATAAAGTTCTGGAGATGGACGAATGCACTGATGCCACTGAACCATACATGTGAAAATGGTTAAGGTGATAAATTTTATGTTATGTGTATTTTACCACAATAAACAAACAAACAAACAAACAAACAAACAAACAAATAAATAAATAAAATAAAAGAGCTAAGCAACATGCACCTTAGAGGGAACAATCAATTCTGCAGATGATACATGACAGCTCCAAGGATGGGATACAAAGCAATCCATTTTGTGTTTGTTTGGCTCATCTATGGTTAAAAGTTCTCTTTCTCCCTGTTGCAAGATGTCATTTTATGAGCTGCAGAGTCACTGAGCTACTCAGAGGAAAACTCAGCCTGGCTGACATTACAGTCAGTAGAGTGCACAGGGACGTGGTGTCAGTGGGATGTGACAAGGACCACGAGATGGATGAGCAGGCTGAGGGTGCAGGGAGGCATGCGACACACCCTGCTCTTGTCAGGTACTGAGGAAGGACTGGAGTGGTCAGAAATCAGGCCAACCTCTGGTCCCTCCTCGGAGGGAGCACTGAGAAAATATGTGTTGAATTGGGGGAGAAAAGCGATACGCCAGGAACACCCTTTGTAGTGTAAACAACTTAGAAACAAGCTACTCTCATGACCTTGTCCCAGAGTTGGGCAGCCTCTACTCCAAGCTTGTCCCACCTGAGGCCCAAGACGGCTTTGAGTACAGCCCCAAACATTCATAAGCTTTCTTAAAACATTATGAAAAATACACAGAGAACTTTTTTGGTTCATCAGCGATCGTTAGTGTTAGTGTATGTTAGGTGTGGCCCAACACAATCCTTCTTCCAATGAGGCCCAGGGAAGCCAAAAGGTTGGACACTGCTGCTCTCCACAGTGGCCTGGAATTCTCCAGATGCCGGGCCCAGGTGTCTAGGAGGTCGAGGACTTCCCTGTGGACCCACGACCTCAGCTGTGGTGGTCTAACTGCTGTGACTTAAGCCGCTGATGGGACTTCTGTGTCTGTGCAGGGGGCCGTGGGCGGGGCTCTGGGGTGTCCCCTCACAGTGTTGCTCTGGGAGGACACACCGGCTCCCACAGGGGAGGGACCTCTGCTGACCCGTGAGGCGGTTAACACCCCAGGATTCTCGTCAAGCCTCCCCCGGGGCCTGGCAGCAGGAGGGTGCCACCAGGCGTTGTGACCTTGTCACCCGCAGACTAGCATGTTGTGTCAGGCGGGTCTTAGATGGAAACTGGCGAAGGGGCTGGCAGCAGGGGAAATACGGCGGCATCTTTCTGCTGCGCTGTGGATGCTCTGGGCAGCGTGGCTTAAAGCAGTGAACTTGGATGCCTTTAGGGAGAAAACCTATTTGTAGAAAAAAATATCCCTTCCATGTGGGTTTTATTATTATTAGTTTTTTAATTTTCAAAGCACCCCCCCACCTCCACCCCCAGTCCTTCACTGTTCACTGCCTTTCTAAGTATTGAGAAGCAGGTGGGTAACTAGGCAGTGTGACAGGCTACAGGGACAGCATGGTGACAGAGCAGACAGGGGCCTGCCCTCAGTGGGGCTCACTGTCCCCGTGGGAGAAAGAAGCCATCATTTCATTGCTGTGTGCTCCACTAAGGAAGATGACATGTGTTGGAGAAGCGTGACCAGGAGCTGGGGACGATGGCGTGAGGCCTGGGACGCCACGTGTTCCAGGGGCCATGTGACTACCAGCTGTTTTATCCCATCTCAGCCACGAACAAGCCAGGCCTCTCAGCACGAGCTCTTCCGGCTCTGAGCCTGGTGGCTTCTCCCTGGGGGACAGCCCTCTCGTGGAGCCTTCCGCACGCCTGTGCATCCCCTCATGTATTCTGCGGCCCACGTTGGGGGTTAGGGATTAGAATGCAGCGCTGCCCTTTCTCCCACAGGTAGACTTGTTCCGCACGGGACGGCGACTCTAAACCCTGCTGTCCCTGGCCATTTTCCACATGAGGACATTGCAGGTCAGAGAGCTCAACGGGCTTCTCAAAGACTCAGCACAGTTAGAAGGCAGCCCCAGGATTCGGACTGTCTCTTCTGACCCTGAATCCCACCGCCGTGTGACTGAGGAGCCAGGACAGCAGCACAAGGAAGCGGACTGATGTGAGAAGGAAGAACAGCAGACGCTGACCCGGACACCGGCACCCACACCGGGGAGAACAGCTCTGATGTACTTGCTGGTTCGCGACCTGTGTTTGGCACATGGTGCAATTAATGATCTTCCTTGCAAATGGAATGAAGGGACAGGAAGAGAGGGAAAGGGAGAGAATGTGCTAAGAGAATGCATTGGATCACGAAGAGACTGCGTGGGAATGGAGAGATGAGGCGGCAGGAACTGGCTGGGAAGGAGAGGGGAGAAGAGGCCCCCTGAGAAGAAGAACAGGTGGAAGAAAGAGAGTCCTCAAGCTCTCAGTGACAGCCATCAGGGCTGCTGTCCACCCTGAATAGCAGGGCTTCTGTCCAGTGGTGGCCAAAGAGGGGCCCATGTGGGAAGAGAAGCCTGAGGGACCTGCAAGGAAACTGTGCCAACCATTATGACTACGTTTGTCAACTCAAGAACCCCCAAACCCAGGATGGATTCCCCCACTTAGGTGCAGGTTGCTCCAGAACTTGCCACCCCTGCGTTGCTGGGGGTTTGCTACCATGGCGGGCACCTGTGTCCGTGACACTTGGGGAGCACGGTGACACTGCGTGGCTTCCTGGTCCTGAGGCTCTCGCTCCAGACACTTCTGAAACTGGAACTGTATGGCTGCCTGTGGGGCCTTGGGCAGCACCCAGAGAAGGTCTCAGCTCTCAGAACATGGGCATCACCACCGCAGGCCACACCCAGCCCTGATGCCCCACAGGCACAGAGGCTGTGCAAACAATGTAAAGCAGGTGGTGGTGGAGGCAGGGCCGTAGTTCCCGACGAGCAGACAGGGAGGGGTCAGGAAGGGCCTTGACGACCTCTAGCAGGCTGGGCTTCATCTTGAGGGTACCTGGGGGCAGGGCTTCAGGGCAGGGAGTGCCCCGGCCAGTCTGCATTGAGGAGCAGCCCTCAGCAGCATTTTGAGGACGAACTAGATGGCAGGAAGATAGGTCAGGGGTGCACAGTGGTCCATAGAACTGATCAGGGCGGATGGAAAGCAGGGTCGTCTATGAACAGTGCGGCAGTAGGAGGGAGAGCTCAAGAGGGAGAGCTCAGGAGGCAGAGCTCAGGAGGGAGTGCTCAGGGGATGAGTGCTCAGGGAATGAGTGCTCATCGGATAAGTGCTCAGGACCCGAGCTGCCCGAGCCTCTGCCTGTCTGGCTGTGAATTGGGATAGGAGGGCTCGGGCTCAATGCGCTTGTGCAACAGGGCGCTCAGCACGGCGCCTGCACCTGGGATTGGCCAGTGGTCTGCATCTCCTGCGATTCCTGGTGGCATCGTCACCGGGAAGGCTGGGTACTGAAGACGTTGAGGTGTTCGTGAGCGGCGTGGGGAAAGCAAAGGGGGACACGGCTCACGGGCAGATACGGAGGGCAGGCGAGGGTCCAGTGGAAGCTACGGATGCGTGGTCCCCAGGCTGCAGCTAGGGAGTGGTTAGAGACACGGGTGTGGGTGCACAGAGAAAGAGCTCAGGGCGGAACCGCATAGGAAGCCATTGCTGAAGTGCTGAGTGGAGGGAAGGCGATCACAGCTTCCTGAAGGCCCAAGAAGCACAACGAGGTGAGTGGGCTCCTAAAAATCAGGGGCTGGTTTCAAAAATAGAAAGGACACCCGTGTCAGCAACAATCGCCTGAGGCCTTGGGCAGAGCGGAGTTTGGGGACAGGAAGAAGGTGGGCAGCACAGGTGAGAGTGAGAGGGACAGTGCAGGGTAGACTCCTGGCTGTGAGGGACAGAGCAAGAGAAGACGGCTTGAGAGGAGGTCTGCCCAGGTTGAGACATGCTTGTCCCTTCGGAGATGGAGGGAGAAGCTGAATGACACAAAAGCTGGGACACCTAGTTTGGAGACCCAGGACGTGGAATCTGGAAGAGGTGGGGCAGTGAGGAGCAGGAGCAGAATAAGACATTTTAAAGAACGGCATATGGACCCTGAGATGGGCCGGGTGCTACCACAGGGCACTCAGAACTGGGGTACCCCGAGAACTGGGGTACCCTGCGAACTGGGAACTCGCAGAGGGCTGAGGAAGACAGGACAGATGAGGTCCTGCAGGCGGAAGGCTGGGCAGCCTTAATCCTTGCCTCAGCCACAGACCAGCCCTGCCAGAAGCCAGGGTTCCCCGTGCCAGGGGGAGAAGATGGGAGCAGGTGGGCCTCCTGGAGGCAGAGCTGGGTGGTGGGACGGGGTTAGGGTTGGCATGCATGGAGGGCCGCTGGGCTGGGAGTCCAGAGCATGTGGTTCCAGCCTGGCTCTGCCCCCAACTGGTCCCCTCCTATCTCCGTAGTTTCCCCACCTGTAAAGTGACAGCCTCCTTCCTTCTAGGGTACCTTGCTGGTAGGCCTCTGGCATAGGGTCTCTACGGGTTCCATCTTTTGTGGACCACAGACCCCTTTAGGAGACTGAGGAGAGCATCAGACCCTCCACACACAACACAAACTTCCGCATAACAGTGCCTGTGCATTTGTGGGTTCCCTAAGATCCCGTGTATACCCAGGAGTCAGAGGTTCTAGTGATAATAATACACAGGAAGCAATCACACGCAACCCCCTACCAGCTAGAGAACTGTAAGAAAGGGAAACACCACATGGTCCCCACACAGACCATCTGCTAATGAGTTGTGCCCCTGTTTGCTGATGCAGGACACTTGTAATAAAGTTTAATGTGGAAGAACAAGGTGCATTTAACCAAAGTTGTAAACATCTCTAATTCTATTAAAACTATAGGGTGCAGTACTTTAACGTTAACAATCAGACACGAAATTGGTGTGGAGCTAATCGAGCTGTGTTTATTAGAATGCAGGCACCAAATCATCTTTGATCGATGACAACAGAAGGAGGAGCCTACTAGCCTGCCTCCTCCACCCTGTGCACGAATTAAGAGTCTTCTCTAAATCACCACCCAATGGAAAGACTCTGAGGGCTTTGCAGACAGTATGCTGAGCAGAGCAGTCACTGGTCAGCGCCAAGTCTGTTAGCCTTGTGCACTGTGGGGATTGTTTGCCCCAGCCAAACAAACCACTTTTTAAATTGTGAAATGCATAACTAATTCTGCATGAGTGGAGGCTCCGCCTCCACTCCACTTAGGGGAACTCCTGGACGCAGCCTTTTCTGAGCTCCCTAGTGTCTCCGGTCTTCTGTAGGAGCCTGGGCTGCAAGTGGGCTTGCCAGTGGGCAGCTCCCCACCCCTCAGGCCTGGGCACCCCCATCCCCCCAGAGGTGCCAGATCCCAACAGCAACATGCTTGTCACTCAAAGTGTGGTCAGGGGAAGGCATGGGCAGTCCCCAGGAGCTTCTTAGAAATGCAGGCTGCCAGCCCGAACCAGACTTCCTGAACTGGAATCCACAGTCTAACAATACCTGGGTGACTAGTGCACACACTCAAGTTCAGGGAGCATTTGTCCCTCCCAGTCATCTGGACAGATGTCCACCCTGAAGGCAGACCCTTCCCCTAAACCATGAATTTCTTTGCTGTTTTCCATCCCAGTGAATGGCTTCAGTCCAGCGTGTGGGGTGTGGGTGGTTGGGGGTGGGGGGTGGTCAACTACTCCAGTAAGTGGCTGCCTCCCCTTATAATGGGCTCCAAATGTCACAGAGCTGGGTCCTCCCCAGCCCCGGTGTCCTGGGTCAGGATACTGGAAAGGCATCATGTCCTGTGAGGAAGCCAGTCTAAACTTCAGGGTCAGTGCAGAACGGTTCCCCCCAATATTAATGTGACAGGGCTCACTTGTGTCTTTACCTCATGCCCTTCCCCTGATGCTGCCAGCTCCACACAGTACTGCTCCAGACCTGCTGATATCCCCATCCCAAACCTGGGGGTCCCTGCCTTGGGATGGCATGAGTCCTGAAGCCTGACGGTCACCTTACATTGGGAAGGTGTCTTCAGAGTGCTGAGAGGCCCATGGACACGGTGCAGAATGTAACCGGAGCTCACGGCCGCAAGCTCGACTCTTGGATGTGACATATGTGGGCTCCTTGAGGGCTGACACTTAGTGCAATTCTTTTGCTTCTCACGTTGCGAAGCCACGTTGATGCATAATGTATTAGCATTCTCTTAGTTGTAACCTGACTAACTTGAACAAAACCAGGATTTAGATAGAAAAGGGGGAAGTTTATTGACTTGAAAGATGTGAAGAAAGAGAAGAGGCTGGGGGTAGAGGCTGGTTCTGTGCTTCCAGGACATTCGTCTCCCTGCTTCTCTCTAAGCATTCCCTCCTCCTCCCAGGCTTCTCCGCTCAGTAAGGGACACGCTGTAGGCAGATGTGATGTGTGGCATCCCAGCCTCTGTGCCTAAGGTGGAAGAGAGCTTTTTTCTCCCGAAGACTGGTTAGCCAGGTTGGGGCCCATCGTGCTGTGGGCGGTTTTTGTGACCTGGGGCCTGAGCCACATCCTAAGTCACATCGATCAGGGCTGAGTGACAAACAAGCCTATGAGCAGTCCCTAAAAACATCAACTGCTTTAATGTTCTCATCCCAAGTGAGTCTTTGGGCGTAGTGATGTGTGGGATCACTCAGATGACTATGCACTAAACAATACGAAGTGCCCCATGTCACTGTCATTCTGACAAATATCAGGAGTGTGCAGGTCTGGCTGTTTCCTATGTTCCCTGTGAGCTAACAGAATCATGACCCTTTAATGAAGAGGTGATCCTAAAGAAATCCCAACCCTCTCCTCACTCGAGGGTTTGGGGAAACCCCTTCTCACTTCCTTGCTTCCTGCAAGGATTCCACACCATGCGTGGCCGAGGCCAGAATTCCAGCTGATCTGAGAGTATCAGCACTTTGCCTGCAACAGCGCTGCATTCTGACCACAAGGCTCTCATTTGCTTTAACTTCATTTAAATGTACGAGCAATTGTCATGTTGGAAACTGCTTATCTAGGTATGTAGAGTTGTTCCCACAGATGCCTTATAGTAAAAACAAAGTGAAAAACTTTTCCTAATTTCGACTTGCATGATGTGTCCCCTTACTTGTCCTTAGAAAAGTCAATACATGCTTAGTGGTGTGTTTGATAGAGAATGAAGGAGTAGACCCATTGTTTTTGAATATCAGGGCAATAACATCAAGATTGATCACCCCAAAGAAGCACCAGGCCCAAATGATGCATTGCTTCCAGCTGTGGGCAGAGCTTGCTTGGTTTGCTGCTGGAGGTCATAGCAGGACAAGCTCCACCGAGATGTTGCCAGTGGCTTCCACAGGTCCCTCGGGAAGCACTGTCAGCAGGAGACGGTCTCACATGACCTCTATTCTCCATGGCAGCAGCTGCCTCCCTTGCACATCTTAATGCGTTTACGTGGCTACAGCCACAGTTTTTGAAGAAAGAGCCTGAATTTAATAACGATGACTTGTTCGACCAACTTACAGCTACCAGCCCTTCAAAGCTCGTGTTCTTAGTGGAATGTGTTCATTTCCATGTGTGATGGTCCTAAGCTCCCACTGAATTTAAGGGGGTGTGGGTCAGTTCTGCAGAGGTCAGGGCCTCCTAGCCCATTGCCCCCTCCCACCGGTTCCTCTTCACACACCCTATTCTCCACTCCCACCTGCCCCCCCCCCAGAGCCCTTCCCATCACCCAGCCCATATGGCTCTTGGTGCAAATCAGAAAATTGACCATTGCCTCAAAATACCATCTAACCATCGCTGGAACATTGCCATTATAACATATGCTATGATGCCTATGATAATTATGTGAATGGTGTGCTAATATACAGCTCCCTCCCTAAAGAAATGCTCAGGGAAGGTCCAGTGAGTTCTTTTAAATGGTCTTTCTTCCTCAAAGGCTGCAAGGTTTATCCGCTATCTTTACAATGTAGCAGAGAGGGAGGGAATGAGATGTAGGTGTAGGTCATAGAGAATGACTTCCTCTTTGTAAAGTCAGGCCACTTTTGCTTTTGGAATATCATTACCTGCTCTCAATTTGGACCCTTTCCAATAAACCACAAGAGATACTCACAAGCTAGCATGTGTCTTTGGGAGTGTTGTTACTGTACAGCTAAGTTCATGGACAAATGTCTACATTTTAAGGTTATTGCAGTGAGAGCCTTATAAAGAAGTTTTCATTTTGAAAATGCAAAGTGGCTTTAGCATGAATGTTAACACAGTGTAGCAATTTATAGTGTCCAGAATCCTACAATACTCACTAGCCCATTTGAAGAGCTTATGTCACCTTGGTATGAACGTGAGTCTGAGACAATCAGAGGATAAAAAGCTTGGCCAGTTCAATTCACAAGGTTATACAGAGGGGCACAACTCACACTCAAGGTTGTGTTTAAAATATACCATTTACCATATATACATGGTCCATTACAAAGCCAAACAATTTCTGCAGTGTGCAGTAAGTCAACACCCATGGAGCCCTCACACAGAAAGACATGTCCTTAACAACACGGTGGACAGGATGGCCCTCTCCAAGAATGGATCCAGCTTCAGTGAGGTCCTGGATGTCGTTACAGGTCCACAGAGCAACTTCCTCACATATGTACATGCCACATATCCCTGCAGCCTTGCCCACATCCATTAGGATTCACACGCAAAGCTGAGTTGGGCAGGGCACTTTGTAGCACTCGGGTCTTCAAGACATACTTTTCCAGCTCAGCTTGTACTTACTACTCTTCTACCCTGGGGGAACCAGGCAAAAAAATTTGCTGTCACATGAGTGGACATTTAGTCGGAGTTGGTAACCTTGCCACACTTCCAAGCACCCACTTTCTCCAGTATGTCATTGATGGCAAACTCCTGTGATCCTTTGGGAGAGGAGTAAGAACTTAGAGAATGTGAGTTTCTATGCCAGTACAGGTCCATGTTGCTGCAGGGGTGGGAGCCCTTTAGATGGTGCTGTACTTGCCCTATAGTCTTGGGTGATCATGGGTGGGGAAACAGGTGCTGGGTTTTAGAGACAATTCCTGCCCACTTAGCCCTCAAACTTCCTTCCCTATAGTGAGCCCCTCTGCTCTTAAATAGCCAGGGCCAGTGCATCTATTTAAAACAAGAGATGCTATCTGAGGACTGCTTGCAATAAGAAGTTTGCTGTGCTCTGGGTGCCCTAGCAATGCTATCTGATCCTTTGAAAATCCATTTATACGTCTCACATCTACCATCTCACGCTTTGGCTCATAATGGCATTTCCTCTAGCTATATGCTATGAGCTTGATATCAAGGATATAGGAAGAGTAGAAGATTAAATTTAAGATATAAGAGAAAATAAAAACCTAGAGAAAAAAGACGAAGACACAAAGGGGTTTGGCTCGGCAGAGAATCTCTCTGGATGCTCTCAGAATCAGAGTTCCTCATCCCACAGGGCCCAGACCCAGAGAAATCCTGTCTCGGAATATTTGTCTGAGGGCTGTGGCCCCCACTCTTATGCAGAGAAGAGCCTCGTACCTTTCTGAAGGTACCTGGAATGCCATAAGGAAGGGGCTGCTCCCCAACACACAGAAGGCACAAGTGAAAATACAAAAATAAGGTTTCATAAATAACTGGGTGGCATGTATTAAATAGGACCACTGAAGAGGATGCAGTGTTCGTTACAACTTGTTCTCCTCAAAGAGGATCTGGGCATACACAGTGCTGGTGGCGATGCCTTTGGCAGCATGGTGGGGTTTGATCAGCTCCAGCTCAGCATAGGTCAAGTTTTCCTCAGCAATCTTTGGCTAGAAGACAAAACATAGCACAATTCCATGTGACCACAGGGAGTTCCACATCACACATTCACTCACCAGACATGCATGTTCATTGCCTGCTGGGAACTCAAAAAGGAACAAATGGACAAAAATATTATAAGAATATATAAAACCTAAATAATATAATATAGATCTCAATGTCTTATACAGAACACTATGCCCTACAAAGACATACTACAGTTTATTTTCAAGTCAACAAACATTATTAACAACAACAACAAAAGACTAAATATTAGGCCACAAAGTAAAATTTAATTCTGAAAAGTAAAAATAACTAACAGTTTTTTATCTAAAAAATAAAAATAGAGACAGAAACAAAAACTTCTAGAAATAGTAACAAAATTAGAATGCCACCACCTAGAAAAATTTCAGTGTATCTTAAAAATAACAATAAAGAAAATATTTGCCAGAACCTAAAAATGCAGCACTCAGAGAAAAGTCATAGACTTAAATATTTATACTAAATAATAAGTTATATTAAACAGTATGAATGAAATGAATCAAACATCCAACTGAAGATTAAAAAAAAAAAAAGAACAAAATAAATGAAAGAAAAGCAGAAGGAAAGACCAATAAAATTAAAACCAGACTATATGAATCAGAAAATACAAAAACAATAGAATAAAAATATCCAAAAGCTCATGCTTGGGAAAAACCCATAAAATAAATAAATTAACATTACTCAAGATAAAAATGGAAAAAATAGGGATGCTGGCATAGCTTAGCAGTTGAATGCTTATCTCACATTTGTGACCTTTGGGGTCGATTCCTGGCCCAGGTCCATGCAAACCCATAAGCATATGCTGAGCTGAGGCACAACTGGTAACCCCTGGGATGGCTGGGCAGCCAAGGTTCTCGCCTCCCATGCAGGAGGGCCCCGTTTCAGTTCCTGCCCCACACAGCCCCACATCCACCTGTGTGGAATGAAACCATGTCACAACTAATGATGTACAACTACGGAGACTGCTCTGGGCCCTCGCCCCTGTCTCCCTCTCTCTCTCTCAAATAATAAAAAAATGGAAAAACAAAAGTGAATAAAATAAGACATGAGAAAGGGAATACCATGTAAATAAATAAATAATTTTTAATTATAAAAACAAATTTGATCAACTTATTGAAAAATTTTCAAAATACAGGATAAAATGGGTAATGGTCCAGAAAAATAAATTTAAAAAATAATTTCAGCATATGGAATGTATTTTAAAGTATGACACAAAATGTAGAAGCAATAGAAAAAAGATATGGACATTTTCATTCTATATATGGCAAAATATTCTCTAAATAAAGTTAAAAGAAAATTGAAAAATTGGGGAAAATATTTGTAACACATATCAAAGGGCCATAAAGTTAAAAAAAATAATGGCCAACAATTTGTCAGATAATTAAGCATAGAACACTGGACAGAACCAGTGAGTTCCTAAGAGAAGAAATACAAATGTTTCTGACATGTGAAATGACAGTCAATCTCCTTCATAAGAGAATAGTGATTTAAAATCATACTTAGACATCAGTTTTTGTCTTTCAGGAGAACAAACTGATGATTGCCAGAAAAGGGGTGGGGGGTAGCTGGGGGATACATGAAAAAGGTGAAAGGGAATAAGAGGTACAAATTTCCAGTTATAAAATAAATAAGTCACAGTGGTCTCATGTATATCACAGGGAACACAGCGAATAATATTGTAATAAGTTAGCACAGTGACAGATGTTCACTAGACTTTTTGTGGTGATCACATTGTAAGGTACATAAATGTCAAATCACTGTGTTACACTGAAACTGATATAAGTATGCCAACTATACATTAATAAAATTTTTAAAAAAATTATTTATTTATTTTTATTGTTTTTGACAGAGAGAGAGAGAGAGAGAGAGAGAGAGAGAGACATACAGAGACAGAGACAGAAAGAAGCGGGAGGGCCCAGAACAGTCTCCATAGTTGCACATCATTGGTTTTTCCACAGTTTCATTCCACAGGTGGGTGGGGCTGCACAGGGCAGGAACTGGGCCGGGGTCTCAACCCAGTGAGAACTGAACTGAGGGCACTTCCCAGTTCAGCATATGGGTCCGCACGGGCCGGAGCTAGGATTCGATCCTCGGTCCCCGGGGCTGCAAAATGAGAACTTAACCCACTGAGCCATCCCGGCTTCCCCTAATAAAAAATATTTTTAAAAGATTGTCATGCTAAGCAAAATAAGTTAAACATAAAAAGTCGAAAACATGATTCCACTCATATATAGGTTATAAAATTAAAAGCAACAAATGAATACGACAAAGAAACAAAAACTCATAGATAGAGACAAGTTTAGGGTAAGAGGTGGGAGGTGAAAGAGGGTAAAAGGGGTCAATAGATGGTGATGGAAGGAGATGCGGGTGGTCAACACAGTGCAATATACAGATGATATAGAATGCTACACACTTGATACCAAATAATTTTACTCACCAGTGTTACCCCAATAAATTTAATAAAAATTACTTTTAAAAATTGGCAAAGAAAATAGAAAGAAACCAGTCTTCCTGTATATTGTTGGTGAAAGTGTTTATTGGTACAAGCAAAAATCTGGAAACAGTTAAATGAACATCCATAAGAGACAGTACAGTCATACGCTGGAGCACGCAATGCAGTCTTTAAAAGGAATGTGGAGCTCTGTGTGGACCGAATGTTTTACTACCATTTGTGTAAGTATGTGTGTATGTGAGTAAATATAAGTGTGCATATTTACATGCTTAGAGAACCCTTAGAAACTGCTTGAAAAATTAAGAATCCAATATCCATGGCTTCCTCTGGGAACTTTATTCTCTAAATAAAAGGACTAGAGGGAGACCTCTGCCTTTACTATATACATTTGCTGATACCTTTGGAATTTTGTGGTAGGCACATGCATTTAAACAACACATTAATTTTAATTCATAGTTAAAAAATGAAATTCAGTCAGTAATTTATAGTTATAAAAGACATGACTTCCACTGAAGTAGCACTTGTTTTTGTTTTGTCTTGTTTTTTCTGTTTTGTTTTTTGTTTTGCTTTGGTTGTGCTATTGTTTTGTTTTGCTTTCTGCTCTTTTGTGCTTATACCTTGGTTATCTCACCAAAATTCAGGACAAAAAAAGCCATTTGCATAGATTAACCAGATATCCCATTTTAAAAGAGACAGAAAACAACAGTACTGTCCTGTTTCAAATGGTACATCTGGTTAGCCAAGTCTCACCGGGATAAATTCAAGGTGTCAATAGGCTGACCAGATAGGTGTACCATTTGAAATGGGACAGTTCCGTTGTCTTTTGTCCTGTTTCAAATGGTACATCTGGTCAGTCTACATTTACACTCAATTTAAGTTTCTTAAAAAGAATGCCAAAAGCCCCCTTTCTTTTGAAGTGAAGCATCTTACTAGGAACAGGGAACAAGAGACAAAGTCAAGAACTCCTTAACAAAGACACAGAGACCTATGGACACACTCAATAGCTT
>PVKE010012123.1:0-38912 GCA_004027555.1 Craseonycteris thonglongyai
GGGAAGGGATGAAGTTGCTTAGATTTTAGTATTTGGAGTCCCCCAGCCTTACCAAAATCCATGTAATTGGTGAGTATAAAGATTATCCTCTCTCCCAAGGTCTTGGCCATCTGTTGTTCCAAGAAAGCCTCCCCACATCGCCCTCAGGCCTATGGGTGGTAATGATTTCCAGCTGGTGTTTGAGCACACTTCTTCCATAGCCCCTGTTGGTCCCTGAACCCTGTCTACACCACTGCGAACAACTCCTTTTCCCAAAGGGCCTGCTCAAATGTCCCAGCTGATGGCATCTACTTTATTCTAGAACCTTGACTGAAACATCTAGGATACGAGCATCTTTACCATAAGATCATTGAGTTTCTAAAGTAGATAATTTCCATTTCCAAGATTTATCAATATGGTAAGATCTCTGGCTTCACAGATGAAAAGGATGTCTTTAAATTGTTAATAGTGTATTTATAGAAAACCACCATTTTATTTCCAGTTTTGTTTCTGGCTCAAATGAAAAAAAAAAAAAAAGTACCTTATGGAAAATCATTGCAATTCAACCCCCAAAGGCTTGATGTTCTTTAGCAACATTTTTTTCACTAAGAGATATTTTCTTCATATAAATTAATTGCCTATTTAACTCATAATTTTTAGACATTGTGCACTTAACATTTCAAGTTGTATGAATCAACATCAAAAGAAGCTGAAAAAAATCCAAATTTTGCAGAGAAGTGGAATAGCGGAGGAAATATCGTATGAGAGGAGCTCAATATGTTGTAAAATTGTATGAATTATGTACATTCAGAATTTCTGGTCATCATGACAGGGGCTGACCCACACTCTTCTTTGCAAATCCATTCTTCACAGTGGCCAAGAGCTTCCTTCCGCCTCAGACTTCTGTCTTCTCCACGTGCCCCAGCTGTCCCCAGGGCTCCTTGTAACCAGTTCAGGCCCTAGTACTGGCCCATGTTCACTGCTTTTTCCTCTCAAACCCCGTGTTTTCATCCAGCTTAATCCGACAGGATGGCAGTGTGTGAACTCCCGTCTGGCCGTGTCCAGCTCTCTTCCACCGTTCCTGTGAGTGGTGGAAGCCCATTGCTGCCTCCCCAACCAGCATTCCTTCCACCTCCCCACTTGAACGATGACGGGCATTACACTCAACTCTGGGTCAAATGGAGTCTTACTTCCTTCAGGAGGGTTGTATTTTCTCTCACTTCCTACAACCCTTCAGGGATGGATGGAGGGGTCTGCATGTTCCCCATTCCCTATTGCCAACTCCAGACCATGGTTCCAATTGAAGGATAGTATTTTGTCACCACTCAGCCACTCAAGGTCCAGGAGAACAAACAGGCCACAGAACTTGAAAGTGTTGTAAATGGCCGTTGTTCTAGACTAAATAATGGCCTCCAAAGATTGCAGGTCTTAATCCCTAGGACCTCTGGCTGTTACCTTTCATGGGAAAAAAAGGACATAGCAAATGAAGTTAAGGATTTTAGGAGGACAAGAGGATTCTGGATGCCACAGGTAGACCCTAAATGTGACCACAATCATCCTTATAAGGGAAAGGTACAACATCTTAGAAAGAGCTGCGACAGAAGAAGGTAAGGGGACCATTGAGCAAGATGCCGCACTACTGGCTTAAAGATAAAAAGGGCCCCAAGACTAGGAATGTGAGGACTGAAGCGCTAGAAGCCAGAAAAAGCACGAACACAGATTTCCCCCTAGGGTCTTTGGAGAGAGCGTGCTCCTGCCATGCCTTTGATGTCTGCCCAGTGAGACTGATTTTGGACCCTTCACCTCCAGAACTGTAAGAGAATAAAGGGTGTTGTTTTACACCACTCAATTTTTGATAATTTGCTGTAGAGGGTATAGGCAACTCACACATAATTCTAGGATAACTTCTAGAAATTAAGAGAAAGGGGGGATTAAAGAGAGGTGGTATTGTAGCTCTCCCTAAACACAGCTCCTGAATTAATCTCTCTAAAAATATACAACACCAGTCGTATTGTTAATTCATCTTAAAACCACCTGTAGATTTTTTTTGGGGGAGGCTGACTGTTCAAATCCTAAAAGTTCTGGCCACACCTCCCTTTCAGTCCTATTGCTCCCTATTCATTCTATACCAAGCCAGGCCCACCCACTGCCCGTGTATCCCACACGGAATCCCATTTCCACCTCTGGACCTTCCCTCATCTGTCCCCTTCAGCCTGTTGTCCTCCTGCTCAGCACACCGTACGTGATGTGTCCACCAAGGCTCCATCCCCACAAACTCTTTTCTGATTCCCTCAGTGGAACTTATTTTCTCTCTCCTCTAAACACCTAAAGAACTTCATTATTCCTTTCTTCTTCCTTCGATTATATTCAATCTTTCCTTAGAGTTGTAGGTCATAATAGTTAAACGCATATACTGCGGAGTCAGATCTCCTGAAGTTGAATTTTTATAAGAATATTTACTAAATGGGTGACCTTTGGCAAGTTACATAATTTTTTGAGCTTCAGTTTCATCATCTGAAAAAAAAAAAAGATAATAATCATGACTAACTTAATAGTTTGTTATAAAGAGTAAAATGCTTCATGAAATCAGTGCCTGTCACATTGGAAATGTTTAATGCCGGCCAGCTATGGTTGTTATTATGCATTATCTTGCTTTTTCACTCTAAGTTCCTTAATATGAAGACCTTCATTTTATATATCTTCCTACTTCCCTCTGTCAACGTATTTATTGAGTAGATGCTCAGTTAACTTCGGTTTTATTGAAACAGGCAAGGTCCTATGTCCTGGTAAGACAATGAATAAGTATCAAAGCTACGATACAATCAGATTTAGAGAAGAAGTAACACTCTTTATCTTCTTCTCAAGTGCTGGATTCAAGGACATGTAGTAAGTTCTACTTCACTGCTGGTCACTGCCTTTTTCTGGGATCTCTCTTCTCTTTTCACTTTGATCATACCACACTCCATTGGTTTTTCTTCAATCTCACTTTTTCTTTTCTGGCTCCTTCAGGGATTCTTGGCTGTGTCTCTGGTATTGTGTCCTAAAAGGTATAATTTCAGATTCCTATTTCCTTTCATTCTACATATTCTTTCTGGGAATGATTGCCACTCATAATTTTCACTACTCCCCATGTACCAGACACTGACAACTTTTGTATTTATACTTAACATAGGCATCTCCCTTGAATTTCAGACTCAAATATCCAGTGGCACGCTCTCCAGCTCATCCTTGATATTCTATAGACATCTTAAATTCCATAGCTTACACCAAAAATAGCAGACTACCTTCTTTCCCAGTAAACAATCCCTCCTTTTGTATATTTTAATCTCTGTGGGAGGTACAACTATTTACTCAGACACTGGAGTTAAGTTATGACCCTCCCTCTCACTCAAATCACATATCTAATTAATCACTAACTTCTACTGTTGGATTCATCCTCAAACAGCCATCCTTCTTCTACCATTGTCTTAGAGCCCCATCATATCTTATTTGGCCTTCTACATTAATATTCTAATGTTTCATTTCCCTTAAATCCTTTTTTTTTTTTCTTTTTCTAACAGCTACCAGAATGACCACCTACGAAGCACAGGTTTAAACCTTATTTCAAACTTTGCTTAACAGTCCATGAATGGCTCCCATTGCCCACAAGTTAAGATGGTATTTTGCATGCTATTTGTTTTCCTGGTTTACCCTGGCCTACTTCATTGGACTCATTCTCTGTGCTCCTTGCCTCACTTTATGTTCCAAACCACAAGGCAGCCTTCAGTTTCTTCCCAGCAGCATGCGATTTCCCATCACTGTCTGCCTCAAACAACTCCTACCTGCCTTAGCTAATTCCTCCAACAAGACTCAGTTCCGATGGAGTTGTAGCTAAGCTGAAAAACCTGGGGTATGTTCTAGAAGCTGGGAGCAGCAGGCAAAGCTAAGGCACTTGGATGGACCCTGGAAAGAAAAACTCTTGTCTGATCAGCACTGGCCAGGTGCATTTATATCCTAGAACTGCCATAAATGTCCCCAAATTTAGCAGCTTTAACAGCACAAATGAATATCAACAGTTTTGTAGGTCAGAAGCCCAACACAGGTTTCACTGATAAACTCAAGGTTTCTGTAGTCTGGCCTCCTTTCTGAAGGCTCTGAGGATCCATTTTCTTGCTCATTTAGGTTGTTGGCAGACTCTGTTCCTTGTGGCTGTCGGACCATAGTCCTCACTTTCCTGCTGATGTCAGCTGAGGGCCATTCACAAGTTCTAGAAGCCACCCACATTCCTTCGCTTGTGGCCCAGCTCCCACATCTCTAAAGCAGCACTGGTCGGTTAGTTCCCTTTCACACTTCTGATCTCCCCTCCTCCTTCTTCTATCTCCTCTCCCTGTCCCTCCCCACTCCTGCCCACTCCTGCTTCCTCCTTCTGATGTAAGAGTTCATGCGATTAGGGCTGGGATAGCTCAGCG
The DNA here is from genome assembly GCA_004027555.1 of Craseonycteris thonglongyai. NCBI lineage: Eukaryota > Metazoa > Chordata > Mammalia > Chiroptera > Craseonycteridae > Craseonycteris > Craseonycteris thonglongyai. The sequence goes on from PVKE010012123.1 coordinate 4,428, forward strand.
TTGAGCACTTGTCTTACAGTCATGAGGTCTGAAGATCGATTCCCAGCCCTGGCCCGTGCAACCCCATATACCCCCACGTGGCTCCACATCTACCTGTATGGAATGAAACCATGTCACAACTCATGATGTACAACTATGGAGACTGCTCTGGGTCCTCCTCCCTTCTCTCTCTCTCTCTCTCTCTCTCTCTCTCTCTCTCTCTCTCTCTCTCTCTCCTTCTCTCAAACAATAAAATAAATAAACAAACCTATAAAAAGAGTTCATGTGATTAGACTGATCCACCTGGATATTCCAGGAAAACCTCTCTATTTCTAGGTCATTAATGTTAATCACTTCTGCAAATCCCTTTGCTATGGAAGGTAGCATGTTCGCAGGTACCGGGAGGCCATAATCTGCTACCACACTAAGCCTGGGACAAATGATCAGTGGAAGGCTGAGCTGACTGGATTTGAATTCTCTGTCCACAAAATTCCTACTTGATTGTTTTACTTTGCATTATTTTGTTATTTAAATGTCTAGCTTTGTGCTTTAAATCCAAGGAGTCTAGGAAGGAACTGAGCTCTGTCTGGTTCCTTTAGTGGGTACATTCAGAAATGCTAGGTGTGCAAATGCCTCTCAGGGCACACACCTGAAGGTCTTGTGCACAGGCATTTGCTGGTGTGCCTGTTTTGGAAGAGGACCTGCAAAGTCATCCAGAAGGTGACTGGAAGTCAACGGAAGAAGTTCCGTTATTTAAAACAAAAATCACTAGCTAAAGATTAACAAGGTTGGGGAAGCCAGGATGGCTCAGTGGGTTAAGCGCTCACTTTGCAGCCCTGGGGACCAAGAATCGAATCCCGGCCCTGGCCCGTGTGGACCCATATGCTGAACTGGGGAGTGCCCCCAGTTCAGTTCTCACCGGGGTGAGACCCCGGCCCAGTTCCTGCCCTGTGCAGCCCCGCCCACCTGTGGAATGAAACTATGTGGAAAAACCAATGATGTGCAACTATGGAGACTCTTCTGGGCCCTCCCCCTTCTCTCTGTCTCTGTATCTCTCTCTGTGTGTGTATCAAAAACAATAAAAATAAATCTTTTTAAAAAAAAAAAAAAACGATTAACAAGGTTAAACTTCTGAGAAAAGAAATCCATTGTGTGATGGATAGGTATAGTGGGAAACAAGAAGGAATTTTTTTTTTTTTTTTTACAACAAATGAAAACTATTAAACAAAGATATATTGTGTTAGGAGAAATATTTGTTCTCAAGAGTATCATCCAATAGAAATGCATATTTATTTTCTATAAAAATCATTAAAAGTAAAACAATGCAGTTGATTACTTACTACATTTATTCCTAATGAATTATTTGCTGCGATAATAGTTATTTACTGAATTATTTCCTTTTTTTCGGAAATTGTTATGATTCCCTAACCATAGCACTGCTATCGTTAAGGGGTTTTGGAAATAATGTACTTTAATTTCCTGCCCTCTAGTGACAAAAATAATGCACTCGTGCTTTTATATTGAACAAACCATTTGCTTTAGTATCAGCAAATAAAACTGTATTAGAGAATTTGGGAACAGAAAATATGATAAGGTCTGGATATCATAAGTGTGCCAAACTTTAGTACATTTAGTACATGGCAAAAATATTTTATTAAGGGTCTGATGCATGATTTTAAAATTGTTAAGGAAAATCAGTGTGTTGTTTCCAGCTACCACTTGCTTCCTAGGACTATGTCTTTATAATTATAGGGTGCATACTATAGAAAACTCTGGTAATAACCTGGAAATTGATCATTTTAATATTTTTAATCTTAAATATAAGAATTGATGAGAGCTTACTAATCCTCAAAATGACCCCCAATATTGAATTTATTCGAACCCTAAGTTCTGGCAACCATCAGCGGGATAACAAGCCAGGGAGTTGAAGCCAGAAGTAGAAATAAGCGAACTAGTTGATTGTTGTAATAGGGCTAAATAAGGGAGAACTGCTAGATTTGATTTAGTGTCATGTTAAAAGTTTTTGGTATTTGATTTTTTGACTGCGTCATTGCATTTACTTTCCTAGGTCACAGGTACATACGTGGTATTGTGCCATTAATTGTCTCTGTTAGAGAGGAAGAATCCAGGTTTGTATGGCTCCTAAGCTTGCATGTTTCTATCACTTAATGCTGATATTCTCATCATTTTTTTTTTTTTTAGAAATAGAAATTACTGATATCAACTTCAATTGAGGTTTTAGAAACAGAAGTTTTCGATGGTGTTATATTCAGTGCATAAGGAAAAACTTAATATTTGACTTAAGAGGAAAACTGAGGGAAGAAGAAAATAAAAATTCTTCTTCCAAGAAAAAAAAAAACACTGATAAAAATATAGAAAAAACAATCGGAGGCACATTTATTATTTCTGTTTAGGAGATGAGGAACCTGAAGCTTAGCACAAATTCAAAAACTTTTTTAAAACTTTATGGTATTTTGGGGGGCCTTTTTTTTTTTTTTAAGCTTACCAGCTATGGCTAGTGTATTTTATGTGTGGCCCAAGACAATTCTTCTTCCAATGTGGCCCAGGGAAGCCAAGGTTGGACACCCCTGATCTAAAGGGAAATGGAACTTCTCTATCATTGCATTACTTTATATAACTTATTTCTTGATAGGTAACAAAATAGAGAAGAAACTACATTATTTACTAAATTTTTAGAAACCTTACTTTTAGCCTTGATAAAAATTAGGAATTTTTGCTTTACAGAGGATGTGTGTATTCAATCTGAGTATGTGTCCCTCCACCCTCATCAAGAAGCTATTTTATAAACTTGACGTAAGACATCTTAGAATTAATGCCATGTTCGAAGTGAGGTGCCACACGGAAGCAAGACACATGATCTGCTCCAAAAGATAATTGTGGAGAAAAAAATGTATTTGTTAAAACTCAAACAACAAAAATCTCACTAATACAAGAGAAAATAACCCCAAAGAAGGTCAGGACCAATATTTATGAAACCAGCTGATTAAAAGACAATGGCCAACAGTGTTCGTGAAGGGGAGAAGAATGAATAGCTAGGGATTTTTATACCTTTACAAATGTTAACTATATTTATCAAAAGGATCCTTTTCATAAAGATTTATGTTATTGTTTTGAGAGAAGGTGGGAGAGAGAGAGAGACAGAGAGAAGGGGAGAGGGTGCAGAGCAGTCTCCATAGTTGTACATCATTAGTTGTGACATAGTTTCATTCCACACAGATGGATGAGCGGCTGCACGGGGCAGGAACTAAGCTGGGGGCCTCCTGCCTGGGTAGCGATACCACGGTTCAGCATGTGGGTTTTGCATGGGCTGGGCCGGGATTCGATCCCTAGACCCTGTGGTTGCAAGGCAAGCATTCAACCTGCTGAGCTATCCTGGCGTTCCTCACAAGGATTCTTTGATGTAGATTTTATCTCAGTTTTTAAGTGAGGCAACTAAAATTAAAGGGCTCAAGTTCAGTCAGTCGATGGAAAACCCATCTCGAACCCTGGTCACCCTGACTGCACACTGCCAGTGACTGAGAGTGTGTGCACGTATGTGGGCTCCCTCACCACTTTCTGGCCATTCTCGTGAGCAAATCAGCAATGCAGCGTGGCCTTCTTGCTTGGAGCTGCGATCTTCGAGAATCCTCATGGCACTTGAGAAGGCAGCTCCTCTGGATCTTCAGAGTTTGCACTGAGCCAAGCCCTCCTTGCCTTTTCCTCACCTGCTGCCTTCTGACACAGTTCAGACTGGATGTAGGGACAACATGGTTTCCTGTAACAAATCTCATGACTGGAAGAGGCCAGTGACAAAAGCACTTGCCTCTAAAGACACAGATTTCACCTGAAGGAAACCCCAGGCCTTTAGAGAACACATGCTGAAGGCTATTCAAGGGAAGAGAAAAGGAGAGAGAGAAGCCGAAGACAGCTTTTTGTAAACCAATTCAAAATGGGCGCAGCTGCCAGAGATAATGCTTCAGGGACTTCTGCTGTCTGGACAGTTGCCAGGGGCCCTTTTCCTGCCAAGAAGAGAGCATCTGAAAATGTATTGATTTTCTTACCTTAATGACAATTAGATCTCTCAAAAACCATAATAAGCAATTAGAGGAACTGCTGCTACTAAAGTAATTCTGGCCAAAAAAAAAAAAAAATGCTTGTAATTGGCAGATTCAACTAACTGTACATGTGTCTCTCTAATGCCGCCTCCCATTCTGCAGAACTCGCGGTATGAAGACTGAGGGGTTGGGTGGGTGTGGAAGATAGAAAGGGAATTTGGGAGTTGGGAGCACTTGCCTAGCAGGGTACAGGGATTGGGGCTGGGGGTTCCACTGGAGCTAGCTGATGAGAAGAAGAATCTAGCAAGGGGTGGAGAGACACTACCTAGGAGGAGAGAGAATGGCCCGAACATTTATAACTTATTTAATATATAATAATACTAGTCCTTAAAAAATAAAAAAAGAGGAGCAAAACCTCATTGTATCATTTCTCCTACTATACCAAAAAGGCCCCGTTGTCTGGATCCAGAATTTAGGCTGTGCTATGGGAACAATATTGAGACATGACACAGCCAGGCTTAATTGGTGTGTGAGCATTCCAGGAAATTATCCATCATTTATTTCCACAAGAGGATACATTCTGGGTTCCAATTAGTCAGCTTTCCAATACATAGCTGCAATGCAACGAAGTTATAAGGTGGGAATGGCCTTAGCTCCTAACTGGCATTCCCGTGTGCCAATGCTTGTCACCCTTTTGAAAATGCACTGTAAGAAATAATTCAGACAAAAATGAAAATTTGTCTACACTAAAAAAAGTAATGATAGTTATCAAATTTAGGGGTGTATGGAACATGTATTGGTTGGGCTGGTTTTTCTGGATTAAGAGTTAAAGGAGATTAACTCAATGCAAAACAATGCTGAAAGGTCAATTATAATTTCAAAATTCTGAAAGGCATGTCTTTCAGTTAAGTGTTTCCTTAGGTAGCTTATAGGACCTTTTTGTTATATTTACTGGCGTTTGTTGTTCTGAGTTTCTTGTTCTTTGGCTTTGCTAAATTTTCTAATGGGATGTTTTATATATTTTTGTCCTTATTGAGTTGTATGAGATTTTTCTATTTTGAGGATATTAACCCAGTTTGACATATATACTGCAATTTCCTTTCTCCATCCTCGGTTTGTTTGTTTGTTTTTCTATTTTATTTAATTTATAGTATGTTGTCACATAGAAACTTTATCATTTTAGTAGCCAAATAATCTGTTCCTTTTATGAACCCTGTCCTTCATATGCATAGTTGATTTTTGGCAGCTATTACTGATATAGTTGCAGCCTTCAGTCTACGTGAATTGAAACAATTGCCTTCTCTCAGATAATGTTTGAGGGGACCTTATCTCATTAAAAAGTTCAGTCAGTTTTCTTAAGGTTCCTGTGTCTGTCCCTTTCAATAAGGTACACTTATTTATTTTCGTTTTTTTCCCCACAAATTCCCCAAACCATACTCTATGTAAGCAGCCTCTTCAGTAGAGCAGAGAACAATTGCTATTCTGCTGAAGCTTGCTGTCTCAACGTCATTTTCACATTATATTAAGAGAGAGAGAGAGAGAGGATTTAGTTTACCGGTAACAGGCTGGACCTCTTTGGGGGAAAATTACAGAGACACTACACCGCTTTTCCTGAAAGGTGATCTTGCTTGAGAGAAACGAGAATAATTGAAGTAAAGGCCTCTCTCGCATCTTCTGTGGGCCATTGGCACGTGCTAATCCTGATTACAGAAGTCTGAGAGAGCCTTTTCAGAAGGAGGTGATTCTAACCACAGCTCCATATGGAATGCATTGAGGGTTTCCATTGCTGCTGCACATTATAGCATAAAACACACACTGGAAACGTCTCTATAGGAAGCATACATGGGAAAGTGGCTTATTAAACTGTTTGGGAGTCTGTTAGTGTTTTTTCATACCAGGAGCCCCCTGTATTCCTTTCAGCCCTGGTTATGCATTTTTTGTGCATTGGTATTGCATGAAACCTTTTGAGTTGTTAGAGTGCTCTGGTGATCCATGATAAAAGCATGGGAATGGATTGTAGGTCTCTATCTTTGGTCACTGAGCTTGGGTTTTTATTGACTAGGGGAGTTAGAAAATGGAAATTCAGTGTCTTCTAGGTCACATAGTGCTGGTGAGTGCATGGTGAGGCCAAGAGGTGAAAGGGAATTGGGGGTGAGCAGAGTCACACTGCCATGAACCCCAGAACAAGTTGGTGTGCTACAGGCACTCACAACAGAGAGATCAGGGCCCAGGAAGGCCTCAGATACCTGCTTGTTAGTTCAAAAGTTGAAAAGGTATTGCTTGGGCAGCAAAACCTGAGTATTTTAGTAGTTTAGTGGTTAAGATTTTTTTTTCTCCTCTGACCTGTCTAACACCCAATTTGCACCAGTATTAACCAAACACAGTGAAGACGAGCACAGAAACAGACAGGAGGGGAAAAGCACATTTCATTGCAGACATTCTTACATTTCATTTTGGCTAATACTTCCTATTCCCACCTTCGTGCCAGTTCAGCTCTGGAGACCTGTGCAGGGATAAAGGTTAGTCACAACTCCAAGGTGAAGCTGATCCAGGGGCCGGGTGGGACGGTTAGCATCCCGAATGCCCTCCTTCTCCCCTGGCTGCCCAATGTGCCAGCAGATTCAGAGGGAGGGAGGTAGAGAGGATGCCCATGGGCAGTGGCCTGGACCAGGAGACCAGAGGGATTGCTCTCATGCTTCTCAGTCCTGGAGGGAGGGTGAGCACAGACATCCTCTTGGAGGCGTTGGGCTCTCACCCATTGTAATGAGTAGGTGAATTTGGACCCAGGGAAGGGCATAACTGGTCTGCTCAGATTAGGCCGGCCCAAGTGCCTTGGGATGGTGCTTCTTTCCCTAGGCTTCCTGCTCCCTACTTATCATCCTTGGATAGTCCGGGTTATGTGTAAACCTCCCAAGTACAAGGTGGTGTCCCTATCATAGTTTGGGACAGTTCCAGGGGGTCTGGAAATGCATCGTTATATTGGATGCATAGCGACAAGGCTGGGAGACATGTGAGACTCCAAAATAGTTGTCCATGGGGCCTAGGACACAATGCGATGCCACCAACTTCCCCAAACATGAAAAGCTGAGCGTATGAGACCAGCAATTAGGAGGCCTTATGTTAATCAGTTGGACGGGGGAGGTTATTTTGATGATAGTTATATGTGGTAGGGCAAGGAGAGATGTTTCTTATCCAGGTGTCAGCTAAATTAACTGCAGAAGAGTCTAGTCCAAAATATCTTCTGGTCTTGAGGAAAAAGGGGTAATGAGCTGGATAGTGAATCAGTCCTTAGGGCAGAACTCACGAGAAAGTGGTTTATTTATAAGAATTTCATACAGTGTATCATCGAGAGGCAGAGAGGTGAATTTAGACTCTAAATCTTCGAGGATAAACTGTATAGTAAACATTGAGTTACACGTTAGTAGGTACTGAGAATGAAGGAAGAAAAGACTGCAATTGAATCATTTGACAAATATTTATAGAACATCTACTAGGTGTCTGTCACCATTCCAAGTGTGGAATATAATAGTGAAAAAAGGCTGACAGATTTTTTTTTTGTTTGTATGGAGTTAAATTCTTCTAGGTACCATGTACGTAAAAGTCAGTGGATTCTGTAATATGCAGAAGGCAGTGAATGCTACAGAAAATTGAAGAGCAAGGCAAGGGAGTGCAGGAAAGCCAGTGCTTTTGTTTCTAGGGACAACAATAAATAGACTATTTACACAAACTTGTATAATCCACTCTACTGTTCTTAAGGAAATGGTAAACTGATTTGAATGCAGATGTTTGCACGTAAATACCAGGTTGGTTACTTTGTAATGTGAATTCCTTTTGTTTTAGCCAGAGTGACATTCATGCAGACATTAATTCTTTGGGAAATATCGTTTTCCTCTGTGGAGATCTAGCCTGGGTGTGTGGTGTTTTAATGTGGAGGTGTTTGTACAAGCAATCACCCACAGGGAAACAAGGCTGGGTACAGGCAGGAGCTTCAACCCACACCAGAGAAAATATGCCCAGAATTGCCTGCTCAAGTCAGCCTGGGATTATCGTTCAGATAATTGCAGACAAGGAATTATCAGGCTCCAAAAGCCAGTGGCCATAAAACCCTGTTATACTCGCAGATGAAGAAACCAGGCCCAGAAAGGTGAAGTAATGTGTGCGAGAACGGACAGCCAGCAGGGTGCTGAGCAGCACTCAGCAGCAGAGGGCGCCCTAGAGCCCTCTTCGTTCCGTAGAATGCAGGCCTCAGGGCACCTAAATCATGACAATTCGTCCAACAAATTTGGCTTTCCCTCCATGTAACTAAGCACTCTTGTTTAGCTTCCCCCCCACTAAAATTGAGTGTAGTTGTTGTATAAAGAGCTTGGGTTTTTTTCCCCAGTACAAATTCATTTCAGCATTAATATGAGGCTCCTTTTTATTTTATTTTTGGCCCAAGACAGAGGTGCTTTTATAAATGATTTTCAAATGAACTCTGTGTAATTAAGGATGAGTGCACTGTGTCCTAGTACATCTTCAGTCCTTGTGGAAGTGCCGGAGTATAATCCTAATATCTGTCATTGTCTATTGTTGCTTTTTTTCTATTCTATCACTTCTTTCCCCCACGCCCAATTTTTATTTCGAAGATTTCTTCTGGCTCACAAATAATGCTTTTAGTAACAAAAATAACCTAGGAAGAGGTAGAATCTACTTGAGAAGGCAAGGTTTGGATCTCATTAGAGCTTTGACAATTTAAAGACATGAGCAGAAACAAATAAGTATAATATATGGAAGGATGCCCCAAGAGAAAGAAAAAATAAGCACTTATGAGTAATAACTGTTTATATTAACAATGTGTGGTCATATTTCTGATGAGAAATTCACTTTTATGACATTTTATTTCACCTGAGAAATGATTTGATATGATTTATACAAACACTTATTTTAGGGGATTTATGAACCTGGAAAAACAATTTAATGTAAATTTCTTTTTTGTTAGCATACATTTTTTTTATTGTTAAATTTATTGGGGTGACATTGATTGATAACAATTACATTGTTTCCAGGTATACAATTCTGCATCACATTGGCTATACATTGCATTATGTGCTCACTACCCAGAATCATCTCTCTTCCCATAAATTCTTAAGACTTATTTCATTAGATTTATTGACATTTGGATTACCCACCCATCTACTTGCCTAAAGCTAATGAAGTGTCCCTCATGATTTTTCTCTACCAGAGTACACTTCTTAAAATTAAAATCTGATCCTGCCATTATCCTGCTTAAAATTCTTAAGCTGTTTCCATTAACTTTCCTGTGGAAACATGTAAGACCCCCAACCCACCTAGTAAACGCCCTTCCCCCCACAGGCGACCCTTGCTTAAGCCACAGGGAACTATTTGCAATTTCCCTTGTAGGCTTCACAGGGTGCCTGGCTGTGTTTGCATTCAAAGTCTCATTGCAACTTGTGTACCCAATGAAGTCACTTATCTTTTAAAATGTAAATAATGATGCTTTTGTGAAACGTCCCCACTTGGAGCTGTATGCTCCCTCTATGTTCTCAGAATAAATTCTACATGCCTCTATAGGGCATTTAAATATATTGTACTGTAATGGTCTATTTACTCACCTGACTTTCCCACCAAATGTTGGACTCTTGCTCTTGCCTTGTTCCTGTTTGAATCCTCTATATAGTCAGTACTTCCTGATACATGGTAGATGCTCAGTGAATAGTTTGAGCAAGAGAAAATGTCCAATTATCTGGTGGTAAATTACCAATAGATAAATATCGTAAAACCCCAATCCTGGAAAGGTCTTTTATTAGCAAGAAAGAGGATAGTTTCCACTGAGTGATTCACTTTTTAATGTGTGCATTTTAGAGGATTAAGTTGAGCTAAATTTTAGTCATGCTTACTTTCAGGGAAAAAAACAATTGCGTTTTTCCCAAAAGTCTCCTCCAATCATTTTCTTTTTCATCAAAGTCGTTACCTGCAAGTGTCCTGCTGTTTAGGTAGTATTTTTCCACCCTGAGAAAAATCTCATTCCTTAAATTCCCAATTCTCTGTGGAATGTTCACTGTATAATGTCTACTAAAGAAAAATAAGCAAGTTAATTACCTTATGAGGAACAACACTTCCCTGAGATATTACTTTAAAACAATAAAAAAGTGGCAATATCCAGATACTATTAATAAAAAATAAATAAAAAAAGAGGCTATGAGAAATACGGTCGACACCAAAACATAGGAACCATTTCACCCAACCAAATTCCGAATAAAACAAGTCAAATCATGATGTGCAGGATGTGACCTTGCTGTTATCAGAGACTCACACTCCTTCCAAGAGTCACTACAAATAGGAACATCTAAGTTTCGTTCTAAATTTTACCATTGATTTGTGACTTTCATTTGTAAACTGAGAAGAAATAGTTGTTTGCTTACCCAGTACTGTCAAGGCAGAGTTTAAAGAAGCTGTTGGAGCTTCTTCTAACAAATACAAAGTTACTCTACTCAGAGTAATTTTAGTTAGGAGAAAATAGCAGAGTCAGGACTCACTAAGAGCTGGGCCAAAGCAGAAGTGAACTGGCACCATGGCAGCTACCAAGAGAATCAAGCTCGGAGCGAAATAAGTACTTTACCTTGACATTAGAGATTTAAATACAGGGCTTTTTTGTAAAATAAATAGTTTTGATAATTATTGTTTAGTATTTGCAAGAGCATTTTAAAAGTTTATATTGAAGATTGATCATCCATGTTAAAAGAAAGCCTATGCGTATTTATTTAAAATTTTCAGAGGTTTTGTCTGGAATCCACTGGAGGGCAGTATATAGTAAGAGTTATGGCTGGGTGCCTGGAGTATTGATTTGTTTAAGAACATAAACTGAATATCTCATTACAGCTTAATTGTGTTTTAATGACATACAGTTCTTTCTGTTTTAAACTTTTAAAAGACTTCCCACATTTAGTGCCTGGATAAGTCTGTGTTGTTCCATTCGGTGTGAAGAAAGAGTTGGCTGATGATATGTGGAAAGCATTTCTGTCTTACGGATAAATCAAAAACTATGGATTCCAGTGTCTGCATTCAGTGGAACAGTGATGCATTTCGATCTGGATCGACTTCAGCTTATACTCTATTTTCCTAAGGAAAGAACCCAGAGACAGCTGCCATTAATTAAAGTGAGGTCATACCGCCTCACGTGCCTGGACCCCAGAACACGGAGTGCAATGTGCTGGATCTCAGCAGCCCGTGTAGCGCCCACACCCTCAGTGAAATGTGTTTGCTTGGACTTCTGAGCATCACTGATATGTGTGCTAGAGCTTGGAATTCAACTTGTTCATTTAACTGTGGAAAGAAACGCATGATTGAAAGCAGTCATCTTTTTGCTTAACCTACTTGCCTCCTCACCTATAGTTCCTTTCTTCTTTCATCCATCCTTTCGTTCACCCATGCATCCATTAATGTGGTCAATATTTAGTGTTCTCTTACAATATATGTTCTGGGGTTAAAAGAGGAGCGTGGAATGTCAGTTCAGATATGAAACAGGAAATAACTCCTTGAAATATAAGGACTCAGGGGCCTTAAGCTTTCCTCAAACAACAGCAGACATGTGTATAGCTCTCTGAACAATCACTTGTTCTGCACTCTTTCTATAACAGTCTAGTGAGGTAAGTTCCATCTCCCCTCCTCCTCCTCCTCATCCCCATGTACAGATGAATACATTGAGGCACAAAAAGATCAAATTCCTTTTTCATGGTCACATAGTATGAGTGGCAGAGCCAGGGTCTGACACTTGCTCCAGACTCCACGTTTTGAGCAACCAATCAAGCTACACTGCTTCTTAAGAGCAGGGGTTCCAAGTGAAGCAAAAGTCAGCTTAAGAAGTGGGTAACTTCCAGGGTGTGTTTTTCATGTGTGAAAGACACAGCATACCAGACAATGAAGAAAATGTTTTCATCAGGCTACTGCAACAGGGAGAATGTTTGTGAATGAACGTCGCAAGGAAGAGGAAGAAAACTTAGAATTTTAAAAAAACAAACGCAAGGACATCATTGAGGAAAGTTGAAGTTTTGTTCTATCTCTGAGTCTGCAAGGGCAGACTCCTCTGCTGTTAGCTAGTTGGCTGTTTCTTGGAACCCAAAATGGTGAAATGATTTCTTTACCACTTTCCACTTTCCAGGAGCTACATTCTACTTTCCAGGAGCACAGAGCTCCGATCAAGTTCCACGTTGTCAGTTCCCACTCTTACTCAGGACAATGAATACTACCCCACACAGAATAACCTGGAGGCAGTCCTAAAGCTCCTGAGTAGGGGAGGAAAGTAGGGGGTAGGGAATAATGTGTCAAGGACTCTTGTTGGCATTGTTCCCATAAAATCAACTGAACCATCTGATGGAAGGTGGTCACAAAGATTGGGAGTTTCGGGATGCTGGGGCGCTGGATCAGGTACCCTGGAAGAGGGATGCCTAAAATGAAAGACAGATATTAATATGAAACATTATATTAAAGAGCCAGAAGTTAGAAAAAGCTGGGATGGCTCAGTGGGTTGAGCGCTAGCTTTGCAGTCCCGGAGATCAGGGATCGAATCCCGGCCCCGGCTCAGGCGGACCCATGTGCTGAGCTGGGCTGTGCCCCCAGTTCAGTTCTTGCCGGGGCCTATGCGGGAGGCTCCCCGCCCAGTTCTTGCCCTGAGCAGCCCCGTGCCCACCTGTGGAGTGAAACTATATGGAAAACTAATGCTGTCAACTATGGAGACTGCTCTGGGCCCTCCCCCTTCTCTCTGTCTCTCTCTGTCAAAAAAACAATTAACTAAATCTTTAAAAAAAAAGAGCCAGAAGTGAACTCTGATAGTAACTAGATCCTTGAATTTCAAAACATGAGTAAGGGGACATGGTGCTGGTTACAGAAGTGCTTGTTGAGTCTCTTGAAGCTCTGGAGTTAGAATGTCAGTGCTCTTGGTGAAGTTGTTCATAGTTGCCATTACCTTTCTGATAAGTACATGTGTGACCGAGTATTTCATGGGACTTCAGTGACTTACATGGGCTCTCCCTTAGGATCCAGGAAGAATTAGCCGATTGCATGGGCTGCAGTGGTCAGGAGTGTTCTGAGGTAAATATCAAGTCCTTGGGTTTCAGATTATGGGGCTTTTTCATATTCCAGGGAGAAGGGCCAGCAGCCAGGCCACCTAATGTCCCCATGGGGATTGAGGCAGTTATCACAGAAAGTAAGAATAACCCTTTACAACCACTTCTCAGAGCAGGCCAATAATTCACGACTAAATTTCCACTTTATCAGGGAGAAGACCAAGCTCTGTTTTTGTACCAGATGATACTTGACATAAAATCTCCTTTTGAAAATTTAATTCAGGGAAGCTGGGATGGCTCAGTGGGTTAAGTGCTCATCTTGCAGCCCCAGGGTCCGAGGATGGAATCCCAGCCTTGGCCCGTGTAGACACATATGCTGAACTGGGGTGTGGCCCCAGTTTGGTTCTCGCCCTGGTGAGCTTCCCATGTGGGAGACCCCCGATAGGCCCCTGGATAGAGGGGGTGTGTCTGTCAGTGGGAGGCCCCCAGCCCAGTTCCTGCCCTGCCTGGCCCCTGCTCACCTGTGTGGAACAAAACCATGTTGAAAACTGATGATGTACAACTATGGCAATTGCTCTGAGCCCTCTCCCTTCTCTCTGTCTCTCTCTTTCTCTGTCAAAAACAATAAATATTTTTTAAAAATTGGAGTTGTCTTATACATGGAGTAACCCATGTATTGATTTCTTAGTGTTGGGTTAGAAAATTTGGGGTCGTCTTATACATGGAGGCATCTTAGACATGAAAAAATATGGCCTGTCTTCCTACTAGGTCTTCACTTCCTATTAATCTACTTTCAATAATTTTCATCTCTTTGTCATTGATGTTTTTTGCATTTTGTGTAATTCTGTCTAATACCTTCAAATTTCCTAATTCTTATCTCGAGTGTGCTATTTAACCATCCCAGACAATCCTAATATTTATTAAATGATTACATCATTCATTTCTAAAACTTATCTTTAAGGTTCTTAAAAAAAAACAAAAAAGCCAATCTGCCTGTTAATTTTTGTAGTATTTTGCTCCTGTTTCATTTCACATTTTTTTTCTTTAAACCCTTTTCACGTAATTATTTTGTACTCTGCACTTGAAAATTCTAGTGTCTTAGGTTTTCGCAGGTCGGATTCTGTTGTTGGTTGTTTTTTCTGACTCTTGCTCATGGTGACTTTGTTTCTTATGTGGCTTATTGTGAACTTTTTATTTGCTGGGAGTGCTCTGAGAATTCTTTAGATCTGGGCTTGAGCATGTGTTCCTTCAGGGAAATTTTGTTTGCTGCTGACATTACCTGGGGCATTATAAACTTACACATACTTTAAACTGCAGGTTCTGGTTTACAGTTTTTAGGGCCACAAAAAGAATGCAAATCAGGCCCTAAACCCACATGAGGTCTGTCCAGTGGTTAAGAATTCTCAGGGAAGACTTAAAACTAAAACCAAGGTCAAGTCCAGAAAGTTTTCTGCTTCTGTGGGAAGGTTATATTTTCCTCGTTCGTCCTGTTCCTGAGAGTGTACAGGGTCCAGCAGAAATAATGCCTTTTTTTTTTAGGTTTACAAGCCCCTAAAGAAGGGATCCTTCAGGATCCTGGCTTTAAGTGACTGACCTTTGACCTAGCTCCCTTCACTGAGAAGGCCCAAGACGCTGTCCCCAGTCCTAAACTCCTGGCCTCAGGGTGATAGTTACTACTGATCATCCTGCAGATTGAGTGCTCACTGACTTCCCCTGTCTCACACTTCTGCTTGGCTTTGCTTCTCCATGGTTTTTTCACACTTTCTCACAGGTGTATCCAATCTTTCCAAAGAGTTTTAAAAATACATTTTGTTAAGCACCTTTAGAAGTTATATTCTACAGGACAAAAATTCCATTCATGAAATAAAGATACTGAAAGTGCAAAGAATCAAGGGTAGCAATTTCACAAGTTATCTTTTGTAATAGTATAGATACGCTACTCAAAGGCTATTTCTTTGTGTTTGTTAATATTTTTCTCCACTTACTATATGTCAGCATTTCTGCTAAGCACTTTGAGTATATTACTTAATTCAGTCCTTGTAACAACTTCATAAAGTAGACATTATTACTACTACTGCTACTACTCTATTTTATAGTCTAGAAAAATGAACCTCAGAAATATTAAGTAACATACTCCAAATCATTTAACTAGTGTGTTAGTGGTATATTAGAACCATAGTTTTTCTGACTATAAAACCCATGTTTTTAATTCCTCTTCTATAAAACTGAATACAAATAGAATGGGTGGACAACTGTAGACTCAATGAAGTACTCTTCATAAAATCTTCTTAGTTTTGAGCCAGAAGGCTATTTTATTTAATTTTTTATTGTTAAATTTATTGGGATGACATTGGTTGGCAAAAATTACATAGGTTCCAGGTGCACAATTCTACATGACATTGTCCATGTATTGAATCATGGGCTCACCACCCAGAGTCACCTCTCTTTCCATCACCATATACTTGATGCCCCCTCCCTATTCCCCCACCCCGTTCTCCCACACACCTTTCTTTACCCTCAGGTAACCACTAAACTATTGACTGTGTCCATTAGTTTTTGTTTCTTTGTTACTTTCAGTTTTATATTCTATCTATAAGTCCTCGAGGTCAAACGTTTCATGATTCTTTCAGTCTGACGTATTTTGCTTAATAAGCTGGTTTCAAGGTCCATCTATGCTGTCACAAATAAGCCAGAAGGCTATTTAATACATATTTCTTTAATGTTATTGTTTTAATTGTTAAATTTATTGGGGTGACATTGGTTTGAAAAACTACATAGGCTCCAGGTGTACAATTCTACATTACATTGTCTATGTATTGCATTATGTTCCCAAAGAATATAGTAATAAGACTTTGGAGTTGAAAGTTCTAAATTCACTTTATTATTATTTTTTTAACTTCATTTATATATCAAAGACACCCATAACTATTCTTTTGGTCTTTTTGAAATACTCTCTGTAAAGTGTGCTAAGTGCAAATGAACAGGTAGAAAAGACGAGGGGAAGAAATCAAATAGAATTTTAGGTAGCATTAGAAGGTTATACTTGAGACTCTCTCCTGCATGTTTTTGAAAGTATGATTATGACAGTGACAAGTTTTTTTTTCTATAAACATGAATCCAAGTTAATATATGACATGTTACAGATCAAAAAAAAGAAAGAAAAGAAAAAAGAAAGAAAGAGACATTGACTAAGAAGACTGAGTGAGATTCCTGAGAAAGAAAATCATTCTTAAGCTGAGTTTGAGATTCCCACTTTTTATATGTGATCACTAATGAACAATCTGCTTTAAAAAGAAGGGAGGAGGGAAGCCGGGATGGCTCAGTGGGTTGAACACTCATCTTGCAGCTCCAGGGTCCAAGGATCGAATCCCGGCCCCGGCCCTTGTAGACCCATATGCTGAACTGGGGTGTGCCCCCAGTTCGGTTCTGCTGGCTTGGTTCCTGCCCTGCGCAGCCCCGCACCACCTGTGGAGTAAAACTATGTCGACAACTAATGATGTACAACTATGGAGACTGCTGTGGGCCTTCCCCCTTCTCTCTGTCTCTCTCTGTCTCTCTCACTCTCTCAAAAACAATAAAAATAAATGTTAAAAAAAAAAGAAGGAAATAAAGAAATAAACATTTAGAAACTTCCTAGGGATTTTTGAAAAAGGAAATAAGAACATGCTGAGATGAAAACCCTGTACTAGAACCTAAGGAGGAGGGGTCCTGTCTCTTCAATTCTCTTTGAACGAAGAATGGAGGATAATTCAGCCACAAATGAGGTTCTGGTCATTATCAAATGTTATCATTCCTTCTCTCCCTATGCCTGTGAAGAAAAATAGCTTTTATTTCCTAGGTTCTTTCAGTTTTTACAGCTAATGCCAAAAAAATGGAGGTGATTCTACACAAAGTCCCTTAATTTTAGTTCAAAATGCACACTGCCATTGTAATTGAGTGCTGTTTGAAAAATAGTCAACCTTCTCCTTAATCTAATAAAGATACTTAAAGTGGAATGTTACTGCTACTGTTACAGAGTGGCAGTGAGGGGAAGTCATATGTAAGCAGGAAAAGCAACCTAGTTTTTTCTTGGTGTCTGAACCCTGAGGCTAATTCAGTGCAGGAGTGTCTACTTCATATCTGAAATGATCAAGTACGGATGATGATTCATAGTGCAGTGAGATACGCTGAGTTTTCTGAAGTTCTCTGTGAACAGGAGCGTTTGGAAGTGGGATGACGAGGAGGCTGAATTCCTGGTATCTACTTATGGAACTACCATCACAAAAAGCCCCTTTACGTTTAAAAAGTTGTGATACACTTAGGGGTGAGCTTACTGGAAGGCAAAGCATTCCACTAAAGAAGGGAAGGCTGAATTTTAGTAATTTATGAACAGTGTTGGACCATGTACTCTCAGACTTGGGAGATGGAATGGTAGTGAGGGTATACGAAATGGAAATCAAATACTGAATCCATTTTACTAGGTCTCTTCTCTTTAGTAGTGTGGCTGAAGCAATTCTGCAACTATTTTAGTTGTATTAGAAGATTGAGTAAATGTGTTGATATTTTTGGGAGCCCGGGTTCCCACTGGAAGAAAGGGCATGCATGTATGGAAGGACAGAAGACAAGGAAGAGCCCCGTGGAAATGAACGAGAATGAGGAGTGTTGTTGTGAACTCATAAATTCTAAATATGCATATATGAGTCTATGTGTGCATATTTGCACACATACGTATGTGATCCAGCTCTGTCTGCTGAAAGATCCTAGAAGCAGAAACACTCCAGTAGCATTGGGTGCCTCTAGCACTAATATCTTGCTCTACAAAACCATTCCCCACGAGAAGTACTATACCAAGACTTCTCATAGAAATGGTTGACTTCAGAACTATGTTAGGAAAAGTACACAATGACCTTGGAACATCTTTTTAAGCCAGGAACAGGCAAGTTTTGTTTTCTGGTTTTTTTCACTTGCTTTTTGTTTTAAAGATGAATGCCTGTTAAAAGGATACAAGAGCGAACACACATGAATGTGCTCCAACTGACTACATACACAACGTGGCGATACCATTGCTTCCTCCCACTTCAGTTGTTACATACTCATTTTAATGTGAACCTGACTTTTCTAACCAATTCTGTCCCTGCTGTATGTATTGGTTACCACTAGTCCCTAACAGAATGGTATTATTATATCAAAGATGTTTTTGATGGAGGAAAATTTCACTGTATTAGTCATGTAAAATGAATGAGGATACTTTATCATGACTATTCTGTCTTTTGATTTTGGCTTTGTCTGTAATAGTTCTTTTCATTATACTTACCTCTTGAATGAACTAAAAAAAAAAATGTTAAAATTAGTTATGAACAACTTGCTCAGATGCTATTTACAAAGTGTTTGATAGATTAGTAGCTCTGACTCTCC
This sequence comes from Craseonycteris thonglongyai, assembly GCA_004027555.1. Classification (NCBI taxonomy): domain Eukaryota; kingdom Metazoa; phylum Chordata; class Mammalia; order Chiroptera; family Craseonycteridae; genus Craseonycteris; species Craseonycteris thonglongyai. The sequence goes on from PVKE010012123.1 coordinate 22,918, forward strand.
GATGCAAAATTCATAAACTTGGATTTTTTATTTTTTTACATTTTAAGTCTTTAATATGTTTCTGAGTTTGATTCTGAAAATTTAAGTTAGTGCCTCTGATTCTATGAGTTTTGGACTATGTACTAATTGTCAAATTGAAGATAATTTCTTCTCACACAACAATGCCTATTATACATTAAAAAGGAAAAGGAGAAGACTATAAATTAATTTTTATGCTTTAGTTTTATTTTATTTTTAACTTTAGTTAGGTATAAGTTACAGTAAAATTCACCTATTTTGAGAGTGTGGTTTTATGAGTTTTGGCACATGGTATGAGCGCCATCATAATTACAATGTACACTATTGCCCTCATCTTCCCTTTTTTTCAGCCCAGGAACCAACTGGTCTTTTAGGTTTCATTTTTTTTTTAATTTATATACATGGAATAATACGAAATGTTAAATTTTGTGTCTGGTTCAAAAATCAGTTTTTTAAACGGAATTATTTTATGCGTGTGTGTTCATAGCTGTGATCTTACAATGATGGCATTGTAGTAGCAGACATCTGTGATTTTTCTCTGGTTCCTGTTTCTTCTCCTTCACACATCAGCTCCAGTTCTCATTCGGTATCAAGCTCTCCACTCCTCGCAGACCTGGCAGCCTGGGAGGTGGGTGTCGCCCCCGGTCCCCGAGTCAGGCAGCACATGGAACCCGTGAGGGATTTAGGGCTAGTCCCATAGAGAACCAGCTCAGTTCTGAAGCTTCGGTGTCAGGGATCGGGGTTGCGAATTCTTACTTTTCTCACGAGATGTGGAATTGGAGATGAGGTTGTGCTAGGGGAGCTGAGTGCGGCCACACGGTAGCCCTAAAGAGGCAGCCCAGCTGAGAATGGATGGAGCCCGCAGGACTGGAGACCGGTGACTCAGGAACCTGGTTCTGGTACAGTGGTTGATGTCAAATCACCCAGTGCCTGAAGCTAATCAAGCCCCCCTTTTTCAATTCTAGAAGTCACTAGATCCCCTCTTTACTTAAGAAATTTGAATTGGGTGTTCTTGTTACCCATAATAGAAAAAATCCCAACACTTAAAAATCATGGATGATTTTGGCTCTGTGTATGGCTCTGTGTATTTTTCTATAAGTTCCAGTTTTCAATGATTGACTATAAATAAAAACCCCCTCCATAAATCATACAAAGTTATTGTTACTTCTCCAAAATAGTACTAATAAATTCTTCCCTTTATTCTTGGTGCTTAAAAGTTCAGTTCTTCTCTTAATGTTGCACCTGAATTTCATTTTGCAGATAAAGAATATATTCCTTTAAAGAAAGAACTTATTCCTAAATTTGTAAAAGCTATTTTGGCAACTGACAATGTCTAGGATAGTTTTAGAATAATCTTCTTACTCTCTTTGAAGCTAACTTAGATTTAAGAAAGCCTCAGTTTTCATTATATCGAAGTATTATGGGCCACATTTATCATCCAATAGAGATCTCTTTTCCAGGCTAAGGAAAATTTGACAGATATTTTTCCTTGAGGACAATTCTCTTTGCAAGTAGTCTACATTTTATCAATAAACAAGGCCCTCCATTTAACATAGGCCCTCAAAAATAATTTTCACTACTGAATATTTTCTGAGAAATAGTGTGAGCTCTTGATTTTTTTAGGTTAAAATTTGCTAAATTTAGGGTATTTGAAGAGTAACATGAAGATGAAGGGAAGTGATAGCTATCCTTGTTAAATAAAAGGAGCTGGAAAGTCTGCATGGAGCTCTGAGGGAAAATCAATTATGTATCTTAGTTCTTTCAAGCTACTATAATAACTACTATAGACTATGAAGGTTATAAACCACAAAATTTATTGACACAGTTTTAGAAGCTGTGAAGTCCAAGATCAAGGTGCCAGCAGATCCAGAGAGTCTACTTCCTGGTTTATTCAAGGTGACCAGATTTTAACATTGGTAAAGCGGGACACCACTGACCGGGGAGGAGGGGGTTCTTGATTAAAAATTTGGTCTATCTCCCGCCGTTCCCTAGCTTGTCGTGCATTCTTTCCAAAAATCGGGACTTTTTTAAAACATTGCGGGACGTGGGACAAATTGTTAAAAATTGGGACTGTCCTGCCAAAAGCGGGACGTCTGGTCACCCTATACATAGCTGTCCTCTTACTCTGTCCTCATATAGGGACCAGAGACTTAAGATCTCTTTTGTAAGGCACTAACCCCGTGCATGAGGACTCTGCATCATGACCTAATCACTTCCCAAAGGCTCTACCCTCAAATACCCTTACATTCGGTATTAGGTTTCAACATGTGAGTGTGGAGGGGACATATGTGTAAACATTCTGTCTATAGCATTTTATGTTCCAGGAATTTATCTTAGGCACTAAGCAGGCACAGGTGGAAAACTTCTTCCCACCGTACCCTTTAGGACCTTAGGTATTTAATAAGTAGTGACATTCTACGTAACCTTACGTAGCTCGCTCATGTGGGAAACCATTGTGTCAATTAGGGCCCTTGGTGGAAAGCAAGAGAAATTGGCTCTGAAAAGTTCAGCAAAACATTAACTTTTGGGAGGATCTGGCATGAGTCACTAGACAAAAGATCAGCTGAAGAATGAAGCTGGAAAGGACAGGAAACAGGGGTGCTTTGGGTATCCTGTAGCAGGAACTAATCTACAATTTCAATAAATCAGCTCTATATTTTCCCCTCTCGTTGTCTCTGCTAAAAATATAAAGCCCTAGGAATTAAAAACTCTTAGGCTATGAAGGGATAAATACCCTGTCTTGATACATTCATCAATTTTGCTTTTACCAGAAGGATGGCAGCTCAAATTAAAATGGTTACTATATTCAGTTAGAATTTAGTAGTGGGCATATAATTTGGCCACTAATAGACCCCACTCATAAGATGGATGATTCATGTTTTAAGGTTAACTCCATATGGATAATTCCTGACTTGTGAAATATTTCTGTAAAAACTGAACACAATTTTTTTGTCACAAAGTTGTCAATAAATGATGGTAGCTACTACTACTTTTGTTACTACGGGATTATGTTTTTTAATATTTCTTTTATACATTTTATTGTGCTCTCCTGGGAAGAATTCATATTAAGTCATTCCTTTAGAGTAGCTGAGGGTAGTGGCATGACAATCAGTCTACTATTGCATCTTGGGATCAGGTCTGGACAAGGAAGAAGTTTCACACTTTGCCTGGAATGAGACCTAAACAAGATGTGAAGCCTGGGAAACTGACCTGCCTGGCCTTCAGAGTTGGCTATAGATGTGTATCCTTAGAGGCCAAGTATAGGGTTCAGGCTTCAAGGGACTATAACTGTCCTCACTGATCATTTATGATGAATTAACTTCTGGTTCTGATGCTTCACTCTTTTGTGGTAGAAGTAGATATCTATACGTTGCCATGGCTCATCTCCCCACCCCTGGATTTCGGATCATGTGCCTTGCTTTGGCCAATAGGGTGTTAGAATGTTAATGAGTGGCGGCTGGAACTATGTTTGCACTCTGGGGCTTTTTATTCTGCCATTCTTATGAGAAGAACAGGATGAGGCACATGGCCTAACTGAGTGACATGGAGCAGAGCCACCCCAGCTGGCTTACAGATGCATGATTGAGAAATAGATGCCTATTGTAATGTGTCACAAAACTTTAGAGTGGCTAGTGATGTCACACTATTGTGGCAATAACTGACTAATAAACTGCATTTAAAATTCTTTATATGTGGTTGGGAAAGAGATGAGAGGATGTGTAATGATCTCCAAGAAACCATCAACTGTTAATAAACTGAGATTTGATGGATACATTTTCAAATATGATTGTTATAAACAAATTCTCCAGCAAAATGGGTTTATTTTACAATTTGGGACATTCAGTCTAATGGTAAACTACGCACAAATCCAGAGAAACAAAGGAAAGCAATGATCTTTTATGAACTTGGGAGGGGCTATTATAAATAATCTATTGGAGAAAACTGAAAGTTCAAAGTGTAGCGACTTTTGGTGGGCTGAGTCACGGCATCTCCCATCCACTGAGCTGTTACTAGGCAAAAGGAAATCTTTTTTCCTTATGCTTAACTAGTGAAATAGTATTACTTCCCTGTCATATGATGTCTGACAATTAAGTTTGCTAATTCATCCTAGATAAAGGGCTACACACCTCATTGCTGAATGTCACTACAGTCACCTTTGAAGTTCTCCCCTTAGGAAGCTATGCACCAACGCCAGTGCCTAGTCCACCCTTCAAAGCGTTTTGAAACTCTTTTTCTGGAATGACCATCAGAGCTGTCTTTGAATTACCCATGATGTCCTGAAGGTCATCCAAGTGTCTTGCTCTCAATATTTCTTTTATCTTTGGGTAAAGAAAAAACTCATTAGGGGCTATATCAGGTGAGTAGGGAGGGTGTTCCAATACAGTTATTTGTTGACTGGCTAAAAACTCCCTCAGAGACAGTGCCATGTAAGCTGGTACATTCTCACGATGCAAGAGCCATGAGTTGTTGGTGAAAAGTTCAGGTTGTTGTCATCTAACTTTATCACACAGCCTTTTCAGTACTTCCAAATAGTCAACGTGGTTCAATTTTTGTCCAGTTAGCACAAATTCATAATGAACAATCCCTTTGACATCAAAGAAGGTTAGCAACATTGTTAATGCTTTTGATTTGCACTGACGGAATGTTTTTAGTTGTGGAGAACTGGCTGACTTCCATTGTGCACTTGGACACTTTATTTCAGGGTCATATTGGTACACTCGTGTTTCATCACTCATCTCTCCTCTCCAAAAGGTCACGGAAAACTTGGACTCTCCTTTGCTTTTGTTCATCAGTGAGCTCCTTCAGGACCATTTTTGCACACACCTTTCCCATGCCAAGGTTTTCAGTGAAGATTTTCCCAACTGTTTCTCTATTGATGTTTACTTGGTCTGCTATGCTGCTCACAATCACTCAATGAGTTTGACACACAAAATGACAAATTTTTGCAATGTTTTCATCAGTTCTGCTCATTACTGGCTGCCATGACCTCTCTTCATCCTCTCAGTAAAATGTTTATTCCATTTGTACACTGCCATTTTTTTTCAATTTTTTTTTTTTTTTAACTTTTAAAAACTGCCATTTCCTTCATGGATTACCCCATCAACTTGGACTAACATGTCCCTGTTTTCACTTCCACTCTTGCCAAATTGAACAAGAAATGTAATGCTTGTTTTGTTGCTCTAATTCAAGCTCCGATATTCTTGCAACGGCGCACAAAAACCTGCAACAACAATAATGAATGCCTCTCAGCAAGACACTGTCACATGTTGACACAAACACAGCTGTGAGGCACTGATATACCAAGGTTATGACACCTCACTGAGATTTTGTACAGTGCTGCCAACATAAATGCATGATGGCAAGTTCACAAACTTAGTTGTCAAGGCCTCATAAATGCAAGGTGCTCTCTTCCTTTTGGAGTCAGTGGTGAGCATTGAGTGACATGTGAGAGTTCTCTCTTCTAGCCTCCAGACTCCATTTTAAATAAAGTTTCTGTTTATTAATTTTCACAATGTAATATTGTTATAAAAGTTATCTTTTTTGTGTCTGTCTAGTTACTTTGCCAATTAAAAAGTACGTGGCTCCATCAATTACATAATTAGCATTCTGTTAAGTGGCTATGAAAGATAGAAGATGATGATGTAACTTCAAAGCTACTTTTAATTTTAAGAAATGAATTGTATCATGTCTGAATAGCATTAAGTGACAAAGCTGCTCAGAAAGACCTCCTCAATCAAGTATGTGGAAGGCAAGTTCTGTTTTTAATGCTTTTTAAACAGAAGAAATAGATTAACATTTAAGTGAATGACATTAGATAATAAAAAACACATTTGTGTATTTGAAATTATGATAAGATTGTCATAATGTGCCCTAATTTTCCCTAGTCGTGTATTTATTTATTCTTTTGTAAAAATGTCATCCAGAACTTTGGAAATAAAAAGTTATTTTCAGGTAGCTTTTTCCGCCCCTATACTTTTGTATAGTTGACTTTTAAACAATCATAGTGCTATCTTGAGTTATCTCAGAAGCAGATTTTTCAAAAGATTAAAGTATGTTCTACTGACTGCCTAGGACAAAGGCAAAGCCATTAGGTCAAAAGCTATTTCTGCCATAGATAAAGTGGTAAAAGTTTAAATTTATCAAATAACCCAAGTAAATATTCTAGGTGCGTCCCTTAGGAAGAGAAGTAAAATTGAGCCCGAGTAATGGTATTTATTGATCTATTCCTATAAACGAGCCACCCCTAACTTAGTGGCATGTAGCAACAGCAATCATGGATGATCAGTATCTGTCACAGACCTGAGGACTGACTGGACTCAGCTAGGCAGTTTCCCTGAGGATACCTCATGCGGTTACAGTCACACATGGGCTAGGACTGGAGTCATCTTGATGGATTCTTAGGTCACATGTGTGGCACATGGGCTGGGCACACTCAAACATCCATAACCTATTGAGATAGTGTCTCAACTCCTGTTTCCAGCCTCTCTAGTCCTAGAAGTGATCCTATTTCAGTTCAGTAACGATGTAAGTACAACTGCTGTAGCTGAGACCAGCGCAATGACCATCCCTATGTTACTTCACTCACATATTGGAAAGAAATGGCCTATCTCAGGGGCATTCAATCTTTCAGCTTCCCTGAGCCACATCAGGAGAAGAATTATCTTGAGCCACACATAAAACACATGTGCACTAGCATAGCTAATGAGCTAAAAGAATTACAAAACATTTCATAATATTTTAATAAAGTTTACAAATTTGTGTTGGGCACATTCAAAGCTGTCCTGGACTGAAACAGCCTGTGGGTTGGACAAGCTTGACCTAACTTTAGAGTACAAATAAACAAACAAACAAGCAAAATGGTAAGAAGTTAAGTCAATCGGTACCACTGCAAATCTCAGGAGAGAAACCAGATTATTCCAGCAAGGTAGTTTCACTTTTACTCCTACAAAATAGCTGACCAATGCTCCTCAAAAGTTTCAATGTCAGAAAGGACAAAAAAGGATGAGAAACTGTCACAGACTGAAGGAGACAAAAGAGAGGTGATCACTAATGCAATGTGGGATTCTGCATTGGAACCTGGCACAGCAAAGGACTTTAATAAAAAACCTGACGAAAATTAAGATCTGTCATTCAGTTAATATTAATAGTATTACCAATCTTAATTTCCTGGTTTGACCACTGTATAAAGGATTTGTGAAATGTTAACATTAGGGGAAGGTGGGTAAAGATTATACAGGAATCTTTGTACTATTTTTGTAACTTTTCTGTAAGTCAAACATTATTTCAAAGTCAAAAGTTAAAAAATGATTTCCGCTCTGCCCTCTTCTCTTTTGCTAATTTTTTGGATCAAGTCACCATCATCTTTGCTCTGAACTATGGCAATATTCTCATAACTGTCTCCTTCATTCTTCCACTCTAGACCTCTACAATCCATTTTCCACACAATATCCAGAGTGTTCTTTTTATTTTATTGTGTGACTGAGATGCTGAAAAAGATTTCATGACACATCCTTTGACTCTAATTTGTCTATATTAAGTAGATATGATTAGCTCTGTATTGATGACTTTTTCAGTCATTAGTTAATTCAGCATTTAATTCATGTTCAGCAAAAATATTCAAGGAAGTCTGAATGTTTTAATGCCCAGTTGGCTTGCATGAGTTAGAGCTAACTTCCTGTTCTTTAGTCAGATCTCCATTTTAGGTTGTAGTGTGAGATATTAAGAACGAAGACCTTATTTTAAATTTTCCTAGCTTGAGTTTAATTTGATTAGGAATGTCACTGAAAATTGGACTGTGTGGGAGTGTAGAAACATTTCTATTGCAGGATAAAAATAGCAATGGCAAAGGAACATAAAAACACAGAACATCCTTTGAGGTTTTGAACATTCCTTCAGATATAGTTTGGATTTAGAATGAGATTTTGGCACAGTTTCAGGATTTTTTGATATTGCATTGAATTTTGATTGGCTTCTTATCCTAATGTCTTAACAGGGAATTATCATTTCAATAAACTTTAATTATAGATCCATGTGCTAGTGGGAATTTTCTACCATATTAGAGAAAAAAGAAAATAAATTTCAATTCTGGATCTAGCAGGAGGAAGAAAAGTGGTATTTATTGCTTTCCCAATGAATGTGTGAGGACTGTTTTGACATTTGCAAAAAGGGTGAGTGAAGACTTTATAAAGTGGCAAAGATACATGAAAATTTGCCCTTCAAATATTTTGCAGCTGAGATGGGAAGGCAAATAATTATCTATCTTTTAAAAATACCTTAATTTTAAAATTTATTTTGTATAATATGTGAAAAATATTAACTATAATTTAAGGAATTTTTTTTTGTTTTTTGTTGTTGTTGTTTTTTAAAGATTTATTTATTGTTTTTGACAGAGAGAGGGATACAGAGTCAGTGACAGAGAGAAGGGAAAGGGCCCAGAACAGTCTCCATAGTTGCACATCATTGGTTTTTCCACATAGTTTCATTCCACAGGTGGGCGGGGCTGCACAGGGCAGGAACTGGGCCGGGGTCTCACCCTGGTGAGAACTGAACTGGTGAGAACTGAACTGGGGGAACTCCTCAGTTCAGCATATGGTTCCGCACGGGCTGGGGCCGGGATTCGATCCTCAGTCCCCGGCGCTGCAAAGTGAGCGCCTAACCCACTGAGCCATCCCGGCTTCCCCTAAGGGAGTTTTAATACTGTATAAAGGCTTACTATTTTAAATTTTTGGAATTTCTGGGAGGAAAAATGCCAAAGTATGAAATGTTCATTTTTCTAAGGAAAGGAACAGAAGATTCTAAAATACAATTTTGGATTTCACATTTACTTTTCTGTTTTCATGTAGCAAATAGCATAACTAGATCATGTGTGCATATAAAATAAATTCTCACCAGCAATTCTTTACGGGCCTACAATATATGAACAATTGTGTTTCGTGGCTTTTTATTGTGGTAAATATATATAGGTCTGACAATTAAGTTCACGGACTTAGCACTACATGCTTACTTTGGCAGCACTGTGCAAACAACTCAGGAAGGTGTTGTAACCTTGGTATATCAGTGTCTCACAGTTGTGATCATGTTCACATCTGGTGGTATCTTGCTGACTGGCGTTCATTATTGTTGCTGCATATTTGTGTGTGCTGTTGCGAGAGTGTTGGAGCTTAAATTAGAGCAACGAGAAAACACTAAATTTCTTGTTCAATTTGGCAAAAGTGGAAGTGAAATGAAAGACACGTTAGTCCAAGTTGATGAGATAATGCTATGAACAAAACAGCAGTGTACAAATGGTTTAAACATTTTCTGAGAGGAGAGAAAGCATCAATGATGAAGAGAGATCTAAAGGCCAATAACAAGCACAGCTGGCGAAAGCACTGCAAAAATTCATCGAATTGTACATCAAAATCATTAGCTAACTGTGAGAAGCATAGCAGACCAAATAAACATCAATAGAGAAACAGAAAAATCTTAGCTGAAAATCTTGGCATAAGAAATGTATGTGCAAAAATGGTCTCAAAGGAGCTCATTGATAATCAGAAACAGAGGAGAGGAGAAGTTTTCCAAGACCGTTTAGAGGCAAGACAATGTTTTGGGCCATGTTATCACTGGTGATGAAACGTGGGTGTACCAATATGACCCTGAAACAAAGAGTCAAAATATACAATGGCAGTCAACCAGTTCTCCACAACCAAAAAAAGTTCTCTCAGTTCAAATCAAGAGTTGAAACGATATTGTTAACCTTTTTTTTTATATCAAGAAATTGTTCATTATGAATTTTTGCCAACTGGACAAAAATTAAATCAAATTTACTATTTGGAAGTGCTGAAAAAGGCTGTGTTATAAAGTTAAATGACAACAACCTGAATTTTTCATCAACTCATGGCTCTTGCATCACGACAATGCACCAGTTTACACAGTACTGTCTGTGAGGGAGTTTTTAGCCAGTCAAGAAATAACTGTATTGGAACACCCTCCCTACTCACCTGACCTGGTCCCCAATGATTTTATTCTTTACTCAAAGATAAAGGAAATATTAAAAGGAAGACATTTTAATGACATTCAGAACATCAAGGGTAAGTTGAAGATGGCGCTGATGGCCATTCCTGAAAAACAGTTCCAAAATTGCTTTGAGGGGTGGACTAGACACTGGCATTGATACACAGTTTCCCCAGAGGAGTACCTCAAAGGTGACCATAGTGATATTCAGCAATGAAGTGTGTAGCCCTTTTTCTAGAATGAGTTTGTGAACTTAATTGTGAGAGCTCGTATAAGTGCTATCTCTGTATCTTTCTTTCCGCTTTTCTTTGAACATAACACTTCTCTAAAAAAATAGTCTTAATAAAGAATTTCTTTTTTAAAAAGTCTTAAAAACTTAGGAATGTATGGTACCATTGGAACACTGAATAAGTGGTCCCGTAACACATTTCTTATTTTCATTTGTTTTCCTGAATCTAAACAAAAGAGTCACACCTAAAAGTAAATTGGTAACACTGAGAAGGAAACTGGTGTGAAATTTACCAGAGCTGCTGTTATGCAGAGGATACGATTAATAGTATTACTTTGTTTTAGAAGTCTGAAGAAAAGTAATACGGAACATAGTAATTTATTCAATTAACTCACTATGTGCCAGGTACCGCACTAAGGCTTGAGAATACAACAATGAACAAGGCAGACGTATTCCCTGCTCTCATGGCTCATAAATATTAATAATACATATTCAATCAACCTGTTTCCCCCTTTTTAGAGAACAATGAGGAGTAAAGCAAGTGATGGAATAAAGGACAAAACTCTGTCTGAGTCCTGCACCACAGTTTTCTAATTAAAGTATAAATGAACAAACAATCTTAAGCAACCACGTTAGCTATTTGGACATTAAAAATGACAATTTAACTCCAATTTAAGCCCACTGTGTGTCAGAATAATACCATAAGGATGTTTTTAATAATTAATGACCTTGCTACCCGTTAGGATTTCCTCCTTTTCCTTCTCTTCCAGTCTCATTTCCTCTGACTAAAAAGAAAAAAAAAATAATGATAATAAAAACCTGTCAAAAACTAACTAGAGGGGAAGCTGGGATGGCTCAGTGGGTTAAGCGCTCACTTTGCAGCCCTGGAGACCAGGGATTGAATCCTGGCTCTGGCCTGTGCGGACCCACATGCTGAGCTGAGGTGTGCCCCCAGTTCAGTTCTTGCCGGGGCCTATGTGGGAGGCTCCCGGCCCAGTTCCTGCCCTGTGCAGCCCCGCGCCCACCTGTGGAGTAAAACTATATGAAAAACTAATGCTGTCAACTATGGAGACTGCTCTGGGCCCTCCCCCTTCTCTCTGTCTCTGTCTTGTCAAAAACCAATAAAAATAGATCTTAAAAACAAAACAAAACAAAAACTAACTAGGAGCCAACATCTGAATCATCGAATTGGTTTTAAGCTTTCCTAACCCCAGTGGTGTATGATAATGAACCTTTGGCCCCAGAGCCCTGAGTGGCTACCAGTTTACATCCCAAAGGACTCGGTGTCGCCTCAGTCAGTGCCAGGCTGCCCTACTTCCAGCTCTGGTGTACTTGGTGCTGCAGTGGGTTTCTCACAGCTCAGAAAACAATTCCTCACAGTCCTTTAGCACTCCGAAGTGCAGGCCCACCCTCGGGGTGCTCGTTCTGCCGTTACTCCCAGCACCAGGCAGGCAGTGGGTCTGAAAGCGGTAGAATTCTGAACAGCAGGGAGCGTGGAACCTCACCTGGACCACTCCTCCCTTAACAGTGTCAATGCCGAGATGCCTGGGGGAAGACCCCGTTCCTTAGAGCTTCGAACTTCAGATCAGGGCCAAATGATGAAGGCCCCATCATTCCCTAACCCAGAAGCTACTGAGTCCAAGAGTCAGTTCTTGTCCTGTGCTTATACTCAATATCACTTTATTTAAAATGGGATGTAGATTAATACCCTTGAGCTATCACTCATTTGGCTTCTGGGTGCTGACACCGTTTTTATACCGTTTCTTCAACCAGACTCTCGCCATCCTTGGCCTCCTAACCATTATCTACCTTGTTCGTAGATATATTCCTGCCTCCACTCCCATTCTCAATGCTCCCAATTTCGAAGGTGGTGTAATCCTAGAGAGAGTCTGTGAGAAGCGAGATGATACTGGCCGCAGGGCAGTTTCCCATGCCACTCATTTGTTCAGTTGTCTGTTGATAGTTCAACTTCGGACGCCGATTGAGTCACAAAAACACTGAAGTGTCCGGGCAGCTTCATGCCTAGCGAGGTAGAATGGTGGTTGGATTAAGTCTCAAGATAACCATTTATTACATAATAAAATTAAAATATTTGACATACTAGTAAATGTGTAAGCCTAGGATAGATTTTCCTCAGGCTGTGTTCGCTTCTACCATGATAATCAATCCTCATTATTTAAAAAGGTCAATTGTCATTAGTGTCTGATAAGCGATTGCACAGCTTACTGACACAGAAAAGTAAATAACTGGGCAACTTAAAGCCCTCGCCCAGTGTTATTTTAACTAAAGCGTATGAGGTGAGGCTGACAGGTTTCTGTGGCTCTTGATAACCATACATCAAGAAATTTACATATTGCCCTCTGGTTTTTCTTTATTATAAATTTTGGGATAGGAATCCAACAAGTTGTTTAACAAAATCAGGGCTAGCTAGAAGACCTAGACTGTGCTGATCTCAATTTTTTAGATTATCATCTAAAATTAAATATTTAAAAATAGGTTTGAGAAATCAGGGCTTCCTATACCATGTAGCCCGGGGGATCTCACCTTCTAGACTTTTGGCACATAGATTGATTTTATAGCCTCAGTGGGAACCCAGTCTAGATCTAAGCCAGAGGATGGTGACTAGAAAGGTGGCCTCCTTGTTTCTCTCCTACTTATGTTAAAAATTCTTTGAACTATGGTAGATAGCCAATGTGGAGTCATGTCAGGATGAGCATCTCATGTATTTCATATTTACCTATTAAACTGGAAGATTTCCCCTTTTCCTATCCCAATTCTTTTCTCTTCATGTACAAATTAATTTATCTAGGCAGTCAATAATTTGACTAAGAAGATGGTTTATATATATATAACTTATTGATGTGCAATAAGTATCTGTGAAATGAGTGTACAATCATTAGGCAGCTACTATTTTTTTTGTTGTTGTTGTTCCATGTAAAATATAATACCGTATTTTTCGGTCCATAAGACACACTTTCCCCCCGCCAAAAAAAATGGAGGGGGGAAGCCGGGATGGCTCAGTGGGTTAAGCGCTCACTTTGTAGTGCCGGGACGGAGGACCGAATCACGGCCCTGGCCCCTGCGGACCCATATGCTGCACTGGGGAGTTCCCCCAGTTCAGTTCTATCTCTCTCTCTCTGTCAAAAAAATAAAATAAAATAAAATAATAAAAATCATTGTATCCACAAAAACTTAAAAAAAATAAAAGTGGAGGGAAAAGTGTGTGCGTCTTATGGAACGAATACTGCAAAGAAGAGTGCACGCTGGGAACCTTAATGATGCCGTGGGGAAGCCTGCAGCCAGATCAGAAAGCAAGGACTGCATGGAAGGAGAGCGGGTCCAGGCAGGTCAGGTGCATCTTATGGAGCGAAAAATACAGTATCTGGCCTCAAGGAGCAAATATACTAGTTGGATATTGATTTACAAGTATTTATTGAGCACCATGAAGTGCCCAGCACCAAATAAGTAAGAAAGAAGCGTCTGTTTGCTTTTTTTTGTTGAACGGTGCAGATTAGTGTGGATGAGGGCCGCTTAATCCACCTGGAGAGGAGGGAGTTTAGGTTGGTGGGAAGTAGCAGAAAGGTGAGACTTTCTAAGGTTGTGATAACTGAATGATCCTAAAGGATAAGTGGACATTAGCTGACTACAGAAAGAAACAACAGAATATACATTTTAGAGTACATTTCAGTAGTGAACACTGTGTATGTGATGAATACAGTACTCCTTTCACTCAGAAAGGTAGGGCAGAAAAACAGTCTGGTCTATTGGGAGCCAATTACAAGCAGAAAGCACATTTCCCCTACTTTACTGAGCTGCCTAGAGTATAAACCCTAATTAAGAAGATTTCAAATGCATAGACTCAATGCGCCAGAAGATGTTGTGTAGAACACAAAATGCTTGGAATATTAATAATAAATGCCACTTTGAAATAGGTCAAGTTGATTCAGAAAACGCAAATGTCCGCTGTGAATCTTAATTGGGGTAAAGTCTGCAGCTTTGGAGAAGTCTCGGGTGGCTTTTCACCTGAGCATCTTGAGAGACTAGTTCTCAGAGTACATTCTGGGAAATGCCATGTCCCACATGGATGCAAGCTGGCTAGTCTAATAAATGTTCCCTGGAGCTATGTGGACTTTCCTGAGAGAGTTTGATACAAGCTAGAGGCAGGCTGAAGGGAGGCAGCTGCAGATATGTTAAAGATAGGAAGACCCAAGAATAGGGAGCGAAGGAAGTTGTCCAGATGATCGGACTTCAACTTCACCCACCGCTCATCTGTTGTGTGCTGGGTATTATAAGGCCTGCAGCTCTCCAAAGTGTCAGCTTTCTATGTCTGAGAAGCATTTGCTCCTTCTCTATTTATGTACACTCTTCTGACCTCTTTAGGTAGTAGAGTGACTCTCACAAATATTAAAGGTAATAGCTTTAAAAAAAATAACTCTAATATCGGTTGGGAGAAAGTAGGAATTTTTGATAGGGATAGGAAAAGTGGATTGGAAAATAATTGGATCTATTTTTGACCCTAGATATTTGACAAAATTGTGCCTTCCAAGAATTCTGGTTTTCAGAGTCAAGAGGAGGTAGCTAAAAATGTTAAATGAAAGCTATTATACATAAGAGTCATCTGTCCTCTACAATGGAAACGCCAGGGTTATTGGTGAGGGTTGGCTATTCAGAAAGGAGCTGATATTACTTTTGAACATCAAAGGGGAAAAAAGGTAATACATTTCTCCTGCTTGCCACAGCCTCTGCTCTTGGATCACCTATACAAAATGATCACTGCCTCATTTACTCTCTTGATGTCACTTTCTTTCTCTCAAGGGTTAATTTCAATAAGCTATTGATGTATATTTTTAAATGATACTCCAAGACTTTCAAAGTTCTATGAGTAAAGAGGTCTTTAGGGATCGCATAGGATAATGCCTTCAGCTTGATGATGTTCTTGCATTGTTTGTAGAAGTAACCTACAAGTAATCTGCAAGGATGGGGAGGGTTTGCACCTAAAAAGAACAAACAGTGTAAACAGGGTGGTGGATGTCCGCACGTGGAATGTGTTGAGGAAGTCGTTCTGTGTTTATCTTTGCCTCTTCTCATGATTGACCATGGCCTCTGTGCCTTGTGGAAGATGAGTTTAAAACAGTGAAGGAGTGACAGGGTGAGAACATTCAGATAGGAAAATGCCTAAAGACAAAACTTTGTATTAAGTTATGTTGTATTCTGCTAGGTGTATGCTCTGCTTCGTTTATACCTCAGCATCATTTTTCACCCATTTAGAAATCTATCATCTAACTTAATTAACTTTTGAAAGGTATGTTGTCTCTAAAATCTGATTGAAATCTCCAGCTACCATGTATTCTTCTCTCATCTCTTAAATCCCTCGTGTATATGGCCTTATTCTTCACAAATAACATGGCACCTTCCTGGAATCATTAGTAAGGACTAATTGGATACCTGCTCAGCTGCTTAAACATCTGTGTTAAGACACACAAAAATAGAGCTACTCAGCATGTATGGTGTGAGGGAAATTAAATATATTGCATTATTTCTATTATTTCTTTTTTCTTTTATATCTTTTTATATTTATAGAGAGTAATTATTTTATCTTCAGTGCATATTTATTTCTATTTTACTTTTGACAGATAGAGAGAGAGACAGAGACAGAGACAGTTAGAGAACCGAACTGTGGGAACTCCCCAGTTCAGCACGTGGGTCCTGCCTGGGCCGGAGCCGGGATTCGATCCTCGGTCCTCATGGCCTCAAA
>PVKE010012124.1:0-16552 GCA_004027555.1 Craseonycteris thonglongyai
TTTGAAAACAATTGGTAACCCATCTTCGAAATATCTTGTCTAAATATTTTCTTTTTCAAGGAGATCGTTACTTTGGTTACTCATTTGCTTACTTTACAATTGTAACTCAGGTGTTCGTCTACCTAGGTGTTCCCAGATTTGCAGCCTTCTGGGGTTTCCTTTCCCACGTGTGGAGCATGTTCTGTGGTATCTTCTAAAATCCCACTGATAACAATGTTCTCATGGCCATGTCTGACTCTGGTTTCCTCCTCTTGTTAAACCCTCAGTGTCTCTTTCTCTCTCCTCCTGCAGTGTGTCTTTTACCTAAACTCCCAATTGATTTAAAAGGTGAAACACAGGCCATTTATCTTCACTTCCTCAAGCCAGGTACTAACCAAGCCTGGTGTATAAAGGAAACTTACCAAGGTTTGGACTTGGGGTCTGTTAGGTCATGGCGTGTACAACAAATACTTTTCACTACTCTGCTTTCTGGGACCAAATACCTGCCTTACCACTGAGCACTGAGGCAGCTCCAGCCTAGGTTGCCATGCAGGGAGGATAGAAGTAAGAGACAGACAGTATTTAGAACAACTAAAGATTTTGAAGTTCCTAGAAGGAGCTGAGCTTTCTGGGAAGGCAAAGAGCTGTGATTTCCAAAATCCAGAGCCTAAAGCACTTGAACACTATTTGTGAAATAAATTCAAGAGTGGTGTAGAATGCAATAATGACATAAGAGCCATATTTTGGCTTGACAGTAATATAATTTTGTTTGTTTGTTTTTATAAAAGTTAAAGCCTTCCTGGTCCTAGGGAAAAGAGGCTAGAGAAAGAAGGAACTCACAAGTAAAAAGAACCAGTGCCTCACTTTCCAGACAGGGCCTGGGAGAAAGATCCTGTGTCCAAAATGCCTTAGCATGACCAGGGAACCCAGTCAGTTGATGAAAATATGGCCACAGGGGTACCCC
The DNA here is from genome assembly GCA_004027555.1 of Craseonycteris thonglongyai. NCBI lineage: Eukaryota > Metazoa > Chordata > Mammalia > Chiroptera > Craseonycteridae > Craseonycteris > Craseonycteris thonglongyai. The sequence goes on from PVKE010012124.1 coordinate 944, forward strand.
TTACATGGAGTACAATTTTCAGTGAAATAAGAGCTTGAGCTATATAGACACTCTAAAATGTGCCCACTCTGGTTATATACAGAGGGTGCCAAAAAAATGTATACACATTTTAAGAAAGGAAAAAATTGTAATAATATATACAGATAACAAATGAGGAATACAAGTCACATATGACTTCTGCAATAACAAGAGGTGCTCAAAGTGGTTACTATCAGCATCCAGACACTTATGGTTATGGCCAACGACTGTTTGAACAACACTGACCAAAGTGTCCACTTGTGTTGCTCTCATGCCATTTCAATTTACCATGAAACTCAAACTTCTCACAAATGTGTGTATTGGTTAGGTGTGTTGGAAGTTCTGTTGCATACTCATGCCTCCATTGTTGTACTTTCACAACATTGTTGAATTTCAAATACCACTTCAAAATGGTCTTACGCTCCTTGAATGACAACTGTGCTTCCACTATTTTCTTTGATTGTCCTGCCTATCATATGGTGACACTAGTATTCATTTGATTAACACCAACTTCAAAAAGTAATACATAGATAACATCTCTTAAAATGTATATACATTTTTTTGGCACCTCCAGTATGTGTGTGTCTCTGTATGTGTATATATACATACATATATCCAGCCATGTAATATGAAAAGTATAGGCATTCATGGCTAGATTTTTTCCAGACATTGTATGTATATGTGTATGTATGCATGTGTATACACACACAAACACACATATCCCTTTTTACTTAAGATAAAATTCATCATTTTTACCATTTTTATCAGCCATTGGTGGCTAACTTCCTCCCAGATCCTTCTATGGTCCCAGAGAAATTGAGATTCTTGGAGACTGTACATGAAAACAATGAGAGTAATTTCCACTTATTAATGCTCACTTGCCCTAGTGAGTGCTAATATATTTTCAAGTGTCCCTCTCCAAATGCCCAAGATGACACAACTTTAGTTTCTCCTGTGACAACATCATACCAGAACACACATCTCTGGCCTGACTCAATTATCCTCTCTTCTATTCACTATATTAGTCAGCTTTGCTACATCATGTTGTAGTAACAAGCAGCTCCTAAACTCAGCAATTCCCATAGCAAAGGTTCCCATCATGTGAGATATTTTGGTTAATGGTGGTGATAGTTGGAAATTAATAACAAATTATGTGGAAAATGTACTACTGTAACCCTTGTCCCTTTCATTATTTCATATGGGTGAGTCTTATTTTTTTTTTTTTAATATATATTTTATTTATTTATTTATTTTTGACAGAGGAGAGAAAGAGAGAGAGAGAGAGAGAGAGAGATACAGAGAGAGAACTGAACCGGGGGAGCTCCCAGTTCAGCATATGGTTCCGCACAGGCCGGGGCCGGGATTCAATCCTCGGTCCCCGGTGCTGCAAAGTGAGCGCCTAACCCACTGAGCCATCCCGGCTTCCCCAGGTGAGTCTTATTTCAATACTAAACTTTAAGTTCTTTGAAGGTAGGGATTCAAATGTGCCTAATACTCATGTTTCTCTCACTTTATCTGGTATGTGCTTAATTAAATATTTGTTGAATGAACCAATGAATAAATGAACCTATTAAAGAACTGTGAACAGGTATGTGAGTTAATAGGCATGAGACTTTACATTAAGCTTTCTTGTTAAATGGCAATTAAATGCATTGACATTCATTATACCCTGGATATATTGAGAATCTAATTGCTCACATGTTACTCATGCAATCTCCAGTTATTTCAATGACAATTTGATGTCTTGCTGACATACTTATTGTACCCAGATCAATGGCTATTTCACTGCTAATTGATCTTTTATTAACATATAATAACTCTTATTAAATCTAAATTAAAGTCTCAGTTGAGACACTTTATCTGCAGTGTTTCAGCATACAATCCTCATAACATAATAGATAATCGACAGAAAAGCTAGTAACAAATTATCTGTCACCTTTCTCATTGACCTGAGAACAGATTTTCAGCTTGAAGTTTTTTTTACTTCATTAGGAATCCTGAATAGGGAAACCGGGATGGCTCAGTGGGTTAAGAGCTTACTTTGCAGCCCTAAGAACCGAGGATCGAATCCCAGCCCTGGCCTGTGCAGACCCATATGCTGAACTGGGGAGTGCCCCCAGTTTGGTTCTCACTGGAGTGAGACCCCAGCCTAGTTCCTGCCCTGTGAAGCCCTGTGCCCACCTGTGGAGTGAAACTATGTGGAAAAACCAATAATGTGCAACTATGGAGACTGTTCTGGGCCCTCACCCTTCTCTCTGTCTCTGTCTCTGTATCTTTCTCTCTCTCCCTCTGTCAAAAACAATAAAAAAAAAATCTTTTTTAAAAAAAAAAGGAATTCTGAGTAGCAACTACACCCACAAATGTGTTAACACCATCACACTTCTCAGTTTTCACACACAGAACTTGTTTCCCAGCCTCTGCTTTTTTTCTCACTCAACTGAGGTCACTTGGCTACCAATAGCAATTAATAAGTACTATTACTTTAAACACAAATATGGCCAGCGCACAACCAAGAGGCTTCAGTAGGTACTAACGACACCCTCCTCCAGCCCTCAGTAACTCTGTCTTGGCTCCCTGCCCCCTAGCACTTAACTACCCTTTTCTTCATCCCAACCACCCCTTCTTTTCTAGCCTTCCCTTCTTACTGTATGATCCTGCCCCAGTCAAGGGAATGGTTCTATTCTTTGGTCTGCTATTTTAGTAATAGCTACCTTTGCTGAATCAGCTCAGTTTCTTCCTCTTATTTACTCTTGTTTAATCCATGTAATGATGTTCCCAATCTCCATGGCCCCATCAGGGTCCATGTAACTCACACTTATTAGATACATTATCTAAGGCCAATCCTGACTTCAGTCATCAGTTCACACTTGTGCTAATCTGCAACGAATCTCGAGTCCTGGTTGTCCTATCTAGGTCTCTGGCTGATCACCATGGTCATGATTTTAGTAGCTTACCTAGTTCATGTTCTCTCAATAATTTCAGTCCTCCCCAGGTACCTAGGACTCTACTAGCTGCCCTTACACTTCCCTGGTACTCACAACATATCTAAATTCCCCATTGTTATGGATACCAGATAGCCTATACAGCATCCATTCCCCACCTCATCCCCAGCAGAACATCCCTCACTCACATAGCCCATATACCTCAGGGGAAATAGATGGCTCCTCCAACTCCAGTAATAGGCCTAAGAACCCAAAGGAAATCTCACCTTTCTTGCTAGTAATTGGCTCGAGAATAGTCCATTGAGAACTGACTTGTTAGAGGCTTCTGGGAAAGTGCTTTCTTGCTTTTCTGGGAGACCATCCTGTTGGGACAACACTTTTATGCTTCCTATGGACATTATCATATCTACATATGATGCCTTGGAGTAGTCACCTCATCACCCATCTCAGGGAGACAGGGGCAGAATGAAGAAACAAACAAACAAACAGAAATGTAGCCAGAACCATTGGATTAAAATCAACACTGAAACCAGTCCTGTCTCTGGAGTTCCAGCTATATGACTGAATGAATTTCCTTTTGGTTTCTATCTATTCTGTTAGAGCTTTCAACTCTTACAGCTGAAAGCATCCAGGCTACTGCATGATTTTCCACATGCCTCTCAGAACTCTGATTCCTTTAGGTAGACTCATCTCTCACCCCTCTAGTTCCTGATATTGGTCTGACCTTCTAAATCAGAACAATATCCCACTGCATCCAATGTTCTCTGCTGGACTGACCTTTCTTAGCCAACACAATGGGTCTTCACTCAGCACTAACAGGTCTCACTTTAAGTTCCAGCCCTTCCCAATTGTTTAAGCCCTGCTAATAGGACATTCACCAGTCAAGATAAAAGAAAATGAAGAGATCTTACATAAAAGATCACACTCAAACTTCTGGAAATTCCAAATCAGTATGAGGACCTAGGCAATACTTGGAGAACATCTAGCATTACAAAAGATCATAATTTCTTAAAAATCAAAGTCTTGCAAATGTAATACTTAAAGTGAGAAGAACAAGCATAAAGTCAAAAGATAAATGAGAAAATCTGTCTAACAAATAATGCTAATTTTTTATATATAATATACACATACACACACACACAAGATAGCCTTAGCCTTAGTTATTACAAAAGAAAAAGTCTTCCTTGAAAGCAGCTATCAAAATGTAATATCACTGAGATTTTATATATTTGATTGGACCTTTTATATTCAATAATATTCATTGACCACTTTTACCAGAATGATCAAATTGCACCTTAGGTTTTGAAACACTATGTTGAAATGCTATTTTTATTGACATTTCCCAGTTTTTACAAATGAGGTTAAGGGTCTGAAGGAATACTTAACCAGTGAAAAGTTTTCTGACTCTATGGCCAGGGCTTTAGAAGATATCCTTTCCACTTCCCCCATACCTCACCTTTCTGTCCACACAGGTGTCCCACTCTGACAGGAATACTCATAAAATAGTGTCTGCTTCAATCATCACTGACCTATTTCAGCCATGAACTACTTCCAGAAGTGGGATGTGTTTTTTATAGCAAAATAAAGTTTGTTTTGCAAATTAAAAATTAGCAGCACATAAAGTTTAAAGACAAAGAATACTTGAAGCAGCAAGAGAAAGACAACTACTTATTGACAAGAGAGCCACCATAAAATTGTCAACTGATTCCTCAACAGAACTTTGCAGGTCAGAAGGTGGTGGCACAAAATATTCAGAGTGATAAAAGCCAAGGAGCTATTAATACAACCAAGACTATTCTACGCAGGAAGGTTATCATTTAAAAGTTAAAGAGATAAAGAGCTTCCCAGACAAGAAAAAGCTAAAGAATTCATTACTACTAATCCAGTAGTACTACAAGAAGTGTCAAAGGGACTACTTTAAAAAGAAGGAGGGAAACAAACAAAAGAAAATAAAAAAACATGAATAATAAAATGTCAATAACTATGTACCTGTCAATACTCACTTTAAATGTAAATAGATTAAATGCTTTCATCAAAAGATCTCAAATGAACAGTCTAACTTTACACTTAAAGAAACCAAAACAAGAATATAAAAGCAAAGCCCAAAGTGAGTAGAAGAAAGAAAATAATAAAGATCAGAGTGGAAATAAACAAAATAGAGGTTAACAATAAAAAAATAAAAAATTTAAATCAATGAAACCAAGAGCTGGTTTTTTGAAAATCTAAACAAAACTGCTAAAATTTTAACCAGCCTCATCAAGATTAAAAGAGACAGGACCTAAATAAATAAAATCATAAATGAAAAAGAAATGACAATGGACACTACAGAAATACAAAAACTTTTAAGAAAATACTACAAGCAACTATATGCCAACAAGTTGGACAATCTGGAATAAATATATAAATTCCTAGAATCATACAATCTTTCAAGGTTGAATCAATAAGAAACAGAAAATCTGAACTAACTGATCACTACTAATTGAATCAATAATCAACAAGTTCCCACCAAACAAAATATCCTAGACCAGATGGCTTCACCAATGAATTTTACCAAACATTCAAAGAAAAATTAACACCTATTCTTCTCAAACTATTTCAAAAAATTAAAGAGAACAAAAGGTCCCAAGCTCATTTTACAAGGCCACCATTACCATGGTACCAAAATCAGAAAAAGGCATTACAAAAAAAAAAAAAAAATTATAGGCCAATATCCCTGATGAGCATAGATACAAAAATTCTCAACAAAATATTATCTAACTGAATTCAACAGTATATTAAAAAGCTCAAACACCACAATCAAATGAGATTTATTCCTGGCATGCAAGGTTGGTTGAATATCTGCAAATCAATTAATGTGTTATACCACATAAACAAAATTAAAATTAAAATTATATGATCATATCATTATATGCAGAAAAAGCATTTCACAAAATCCAGAATCAATTTATGATAAAAACTCTCAGCAAAGTAGGAATAGAGGGAACATAATGAAGTCTGTATATGACAAATCTACAGCTAACATTATAGTCAATGGAGAATGCTCAAAGCATTTTCCTCAAAATCAGGAATAAGACAAGAACATCCAGGCACAGCACTTTTATTCAACATAGTCCTAGCCACAACACTCAGACAAGAAAAAGAAATAAAATGTATCCAAATTGGAAAGAAAGAAGTGAAACTGTATTTATAGATGGCATGATACTATTAATATGTAGAGAGAATCCCAAAGATTCCATGAAAAAACTATTAAAACTGATAAATTTGGTAAAGTAGCAGGATACAAAATTAATATTCAGAAATTAATTTTATTAATTAATTTTATTAATTAATACTCAAAAATCCCACTTACAATTGCATCAAAACACCCTAAATACCTAGAAATAAATTTAACCAAGGGAGTAAAAGAAAATTATAAAACACTGAAGAAAAAATTAAGAAGATATAAATAAATGGAAGTATATACGGTGCTCATGAATTAAGAACAATTAATATAATTAAAATGTTCATACTACCCAAAGCAATCTATAGATTTAATTCAATTCCTATCAAAATACCAATGGTATTTTTCACAGAACTAGAATAAATAATCCTAAATTTTATATAGAACTGTAAAATAACTCGAATAACCACAGCAACCTTGAGAAAGAAGAACAAAGCTGGAGGTATCATGCTACTTAATACCAAACTATATTGCAAGGCCATAGTAATCAAAACAGTATGATAGTGGCATAAAAACAGACACATAGATCATAGAACAGAATAGAAAGCTCAGAAATAAATCCACGCCTATATAGTCATTTAGTCTATGACAAAAGAAGCAAGAATATACCTTTAGGTAAAGACAGGTTGCTCTATAAATGGTGCTAGGAAAACTGGATACATTCATGAAAAAAAATGAGACTGGACCACTTTCTTACACCATGTGCATGAATAAACTCAAAATGGATTAAGGACTTAAATGTAAGACCTGAGACCATAAAACTCCTAGAAGAAAATGTTGACAATGAACTCTTAGACATTTACCTTAGAAATATTTTTACTGATATATCTCCTCTGGCAAGGAAAACAAAAGGAAAAAATAAACAAATAGGACTACATCAAACAGAAGTTTTTGCACAACAAAGGAAACCATCAAGAAACAAAAAGATACACTACTGAAAGGGAGAAAATATTCAGATATTTGCCAATGATACATCTGATAAGGGATAATATCAAAAGTGTATAATTAATAAAAAAAATTCATACAACTCAACACCAAAAAAACAAACAATCCAATTAAGAAATGGGCATAGGACCTGATAGACATTTCTCCAAAGAGGACATACACATGGCCAATAGATATGAAAAGATGCTCAATGTCACTAGCTATCAAAGAAATGCAAATTAAAAACAGAGGTATCACCTCACACCTGTCAGGATGGCTCTCTGTCATCAATAAATCAACAAACAAGTATTGGTGAGAATGCTGAGAAAAGGGAACTCGCATACACTGTTGGTGAGATTGCAAACTGGTGCAGCCACTATGGAAAACAGTGTGGTCGCTCCTCAGAAAATTAAAAATAGAATACGTTATGGCCCAGCAATTTCACTCCTGGGTATTTATCCAAAGAAATTCAAAATGTTAATTCAAAATCATATATGCACTCCTTTGTTTACCTCAGCACTATTTACAATAGGCAAGATATAGAAACAACTGAAATGCCGATCAATAGATGATTAGACAAAGAAGAAGTAGTACATATATACAATGTAATATTACTCTGTCATAACAAGAATGAAATCTTACAATCTGTAACAACCTGGATAGATCTAGAAGGATTATGCTATGTGAAATAAATCAGACTGGGAAAGACAAAAGAAAATTAGCAGTACAATTTTCTGGGGGAAATTTTAATTGTATCTAAAATTCAGGTGAATAATTATAGAGATAAGCTGCATTAAATAATGAGAGACCCCTTTTTTGGAATGACTTGTATTTAAATCATGACTCCACACTTACCCGCTGAGTAAACTTGTCAAGCTAATGACTTAAGCACCTGACTTCAGTGCCCTCACCAGTAAATAGGTGATGCTAACATAAATGAAGAGGATTACATTTACTGCACATAAAGCATAGGGCACAGCACCTGCAACAATGACATTCAATTAATAGTAGCTATTTGGTTCTTTATAAATCATTCTATTTTTCCATCCATAATGGGAATCAATGTCATCAACAGGCTAAATTAAATTATGAAATAAATCAAGTGTTTTAGTTATCACATGTCCCATCCTGTCTTTCAGTTCCCACTCCCCAACTTCCCACCCATATCTCAGGTCTGAGCTACCCTTTCTGGCCTCTCTCAATGCCAGGAACTGTCCCTAGTCCTGTTCTCCAAGGTAGTATGTGTTTACATGCCATTCTCCCCAATTAGCCTGCTTACTGGTCTCATAACAAATATAAATTTGCATTTTTATTAAGATGTCACTGTTTCAACTAGTTAAGTGGCATGTGTACCCTCTTATTTGAAGTATTTAAAAATCACTACCATACTCCATAGAGCCTTGAATTTCCCAACTACCCTTTCCTGCACCCCTCTCCAGAATCACTATGACCACAGGCAGGCACATTCGCTATGACAGGCAGTTCCCAATACTTTGAAAACTCAACCAGTTCACAAGCTCTTTAACAAACTCCTCCCTGATCTAACCACTGCACACTGGGCTAGATGGCCCTCTCTGGTTCCCAGGATACCCTACATTTATCTACCTCACAACTTCATAACAATGGGTTGTCAACTTTATTTTTATGTCCATCTCCTCTCACTTAACTATGAGCTCCTTAAGGACAGAGATCATGGGTTATTTTTCTGTACGCCCAAAGCCCACCACAGTATCTAGCAGGTAAGAATTCTTGATAAATTTAATGAATAGATGAATAGTTACATAAAAATGGTATAGAGTGATTGTGTGTTTTCTCATTCACTAATTAAAATCTTTGGCAAACATGACTCAGATATAGTATAAGATTTTTTATTATTATATCATTTGTTATTGAGTATAATTTATGTACAAAAAATGCACAGATTTTAACTTTATAGTTCAATGAATATCAAGAAATAGATCAATGGGACAGAATAAAATGTCCAGAAATAGGCTCACATATATATGATCAATTGATTTTTGACGGAGGTGCCAAGGTAATTCAACAGGGGAAAAAAATCCTTTCAACAAATAATATTAAAATAATTGAATATATGGGCAGGAAATGAACCCAACTCCTACCTCACACCATACATAAAAATTAGAGATGGATAATAACTCTAAAATTAAAAAGTTTAAACTATAATAGTTTTAAAAGAAAACATAGAAAAAACATTTTCACAACATTGGACAAGTTACAAGAAGCATTTAAATTTTTAAAAATTGATATATTGTACCTTATCAAAATATTTTAATGTAATTGTCCAAGAAACTATTTTAAAAATCAAAAAAGATAGATGATTTATAAGACTTCCGAAAAATACAGTTTTTTTCCTATAGTAAATTTACCCAGTAAACTGCCATTCTCAGACACAATAACCTTTCATTCTCCTTCTATAAATCATAAATCCAAGTCACATGTCTTCCAGTCTCTCTCAAGACCCTCTTGGCTATGGACAACCCTTTTTTCTTTTTTTTCTTTGACTTTGGAGATTAGAAGATGAAAGAGGAGCAGAAAAATAATCTCTGACATTCTTCCTAACTTCTTAAAACCCATGCTTGTCCCTCTTTCAATTAAGTCCAAGGTAATAGTTGGCAACTACATTTTTACAATACCACCTTCTCTAACTCATTTGGCTGCTTCACTTCCTGTGAAGAATTCTATAGGAAAACAAAATGATTCATATGGACAGCTCAAAATCATTTTTAACTCACTATGCTTTACAAAAATCATATGTCTTTAAGAAATGTGCATATTTCCTTTTGCATATTTTTGTTAAAAAAATTCTGAGCATGAAAGAATTGTTTCTACAGTCAGAATTTTTCAACACATATCTTTTATATGGCTGAATATTACTGTTTTTATTTTAAAAGTTGTAAGGATCAAAATAGATACCATGTGTGAAGATGCATTATAAACTGCAATACATTAGAAATATGTGTGACTCAATTTTCAGAAATATGGCAGAATAGACACTCAAAAGAGCTTACATTATAAAATACAACTAGATCCTGGATAAACTATAGCAAATATAATTTTTAGTTAATGACTACACTTTGTAAAAACTTAATGAAATCTCAAAGAGAAGGGAGGTAGGGGGAAGACAGCAGTTGAACCCAGTATTGGGAACTAGACAGTAAGTAAATACAAAAAAATAGTTTCCCTGATTGAAAGTGTTAACATTACTAACATCAGGTCTATAGGAAAATTGAACCTTGGCCTCCACTAAAGTGCTAAAACTGCATTCCAGTATTATTCCAGGACATTCAAATGGGGTTAAAGTAGTTTCAGTTCAATAATTCTTCCTGGCTCCCAGCTGATACAGAGAAAAAAATCCACTATGGAAAATATTTCCCACATATTAGGCCCTCAAAAATACCACAGATTAAAGATAGCAAAATATAAGTTCACAATAAAAAATTACAAAATTCACTCAAGGAAACAAGTATGAAACAGAATCAGCAGAAACACAAAAAACATAGTTGACACCCAAGTACTTTAAATTTTCTCAAGAGCAGAATTTAAAAGAACTATTATAGAATATTTAAAGAAACAAAAGATAAAATTTTAAAAGTAAGCAAGTAGCTAGAAAGTATCAAAAATGTCCAAGTATCTTTTAGAAATAAAAATATAGTCATTGAAATTAAATTTCAATGGTAGGGTTAAATAGCCACTTAATGCTAGAGTTAAACAAGTTAGTCACAGCTGGAAAAAAAAAAGTATGAATGGAAACATGGAGCTGAAGAAATCATCTCAGTTACAGCATAGAAAAATAAGAAGATGAAACATAAGAGGTTAAGAGATATAGGCAAAAGAGTATCCAGAGTATCAAAAGAAAAGAATAGAGAGATTGGAGAAGAATATTCAAGAGCAATGGCTAAGAATTTTCTAGAACTGATGAAAAACATTAGCTTTCAGAATTAGGAAGCACAGCATACACTAAGCAGGATAAATCTGAGAACATTGGCGCATAGCCCTGGACCAAAAGGCCTTGTTGGCTTCTTTAAAAGAAAAAAGGACAAGGACAACCTAATATCTCTGGTGGAAAAAATACAGCATCCATCTTTCCATAGTTCATCTCTGCCCTCCAAAAACAAATGTACCAAGAAATGGTCCCAGCAACCAAGGTTGTCATTTTGATTGGTACCAAAAATTGGGATCCAGCCATGGTCTTATGATTGATTCTGAGGCACAGAAAGGAAAACATTAATATTGATTTATCTGTTCATTCTCTTTATTCACTGTTCATCCATTTACCCAGACTAGCCATAGCAACTAGACACTAGAAAATTAAATTTAAAACAACTCCTCTATTCTAGGTAAACTCATTCTCCTTTCCCTGCTCCTAGGGCTGTGTCTCCAACAAGGTAAAGCGCCCATTAATTTTATTTTTCAAATATTGTGCAATCTGCTGAAGTGGGGGAAGAGAAGAACTCACAAAAATAATGTTGAAATAATGTAAGCCAAGAAAACTACAAGATTGACAGAATTTGTTCTTTTATGGATGGTTACTTTGGCACCATTATGGAGCATTTCAAAAAATCAGAAAAGTGGGAAATAGCAGCTTATGAAGCAGGTAGACACATCTTTAAGCATCAGAATAATAAGCATCCTTTTGTCTTCACACAGCATCCTTCCATGCAGCCCACATACAAAACTCCACATACCAAAACACTGGGAAGGGCCTCTCCCTCTGACCTGTACTAAGATATAGAAACCTAGAGTTTTTACATTTCTTTTGGGACGTCTTTAATACAGAGCCAATCACTGGTAGCCAGATATGTACTGATCACCAAACTAGGTGCAAGCCCTATAATCATACTAATTCAGAAAGGAAGATTAGGGCTTGCTCTCAAAGGGTATAGTGCTGAGTTGAATTTAGCAGAATTACTCTGGTTTATAGCTCCCATGATGCACAAGCCATAGAATGGTCTTTGGTAATTCCTGTCTTGCTTACATCCATGCTCCAGATACTCAACTCCAAAACTTCAAATATGAGATCCTTCATCACATCACACCTCTAACCCCATCATTTACCTAATGCTATGACTGACAGTCTCTCTCTTACATACATATACCTATACATACACACAGATACAGACTCCCACAACTGAAGTTAAAAAGTGGGTAGAGAAGCCAGAGATTGGACAGAGAGTTAAACAAGTTGCAGAGTGTCAGGCAATTGAACACTAAGCAGTCATTCCTAATGGAAAGGATGCAATTTGAGGTGCCTAGAGCCAAACATAAAAGAGCATGGACACAAATGACAATCATATGAGCTGGAAAAGCTAACTCTGTCCAACGGAGAATGCTGGAACCTCTTATGGTCAACTATGAAAATATCTCCTGTATCCTTTCCTCTGCATGAGACTTATGGTTACCTGCGAATGACTCCATCAAGGTGAAAATATTCGTTTATCTGAACAGAAGGACATCATTGCCATTTAAAAAAAAAAAAAAGTTTTTGTTTGAGGCACATAGTCCTACCCAGTATTCACTAATGTAATTCTCTCACTATATTAGCCTTATTTCCTGGGAATGCATGTTAGGGTTTGGGGACAAAGCCCAACTAATAGCACAGTGTCATTTTTCCTGCTTTGCTACTATGGTGCCTGTCTGACAGAGAGTCAGATTCTGCCATTTTCCTTTTTTTTTGAACACGTGTTAAGATTTTTATTGAACTCACGTGGAATCCAGGTGGATGTTACATATTATAGTACACACGGAGGCAAATTGGTTTTACCATGGGGCAAGAGCACTGTCAATGGATCCAAGAAACAGGATCCAAGAAACTCAATTATGTCACTTTACATTGAGAGCAGTAAGAAAAAAACACTGAGAATTAACTTACTTGCTTATAAGAATTAGTTCTCCCTGGATTAACATTACAAACTAAGACAAAATCCAGCTTTATTTGGCAATTAACTAATGGGACTTGAATGGGCGCCCTTCATCCAGCAGGTGTATCTGGCATACTGATTTAACAACAGGAGATAAAGTATGTGTTGTTATGACCCAATTTTCAGTGCATACCCTTGTTTTGAGATAAGACAATTGATATACTCAAAAAGACTTTTCTTCAGTCAGATCTGGACCTATGTTTTTAAAATAAGAGGTTATATTAAAGGAAATTTATTTTCCATTGCCACTTCTTTATAATACATTAAGTACTTTGAAAGTCATTACTTGTTTCTCTTCAAAAGAGAATTGAATTTAAGAAGGAAGCTTATCTAAGGTCTTTAAGATTTGGAAAGGAATTCCCAAGATAGGCCTGTATTCATTTCAAGTGAAAATTTTACTTAAAGAGAGGAATCCATATGATTAAAAATGAAGGTTCTTTAAAATGTTTTAAATTTTACCTTGCAAAATAAAAAATAGTGACCCCACCAAAATGTGGCTTCTCATGAGATTGTTTCCAAAAACAACCCTTTGACCCGAGGCTGACTATGCCCTGGCATCATTGCAGTCTTGGAATCAAGTCTATTTATAAGACAGCAGAATAGTCTTCTCCCAAGACTGCGAAAGACATTGGAAAGCGTTCCATGTTTTATGTAAAGGTTATGAAACCATAGTTGTCCATAATGTGCATTTCAATGAGAGAGCAAACCTATTATTATTTAAGGTTCACTGCAACCCATGGATATTAATTAGTATCTTTCTCCTTCTCTTTTTTATGGTCATACTTGTCTTTTAGTACATTAAAGCCAACATACTTGAAAAAGAAAATATACATGGTGACCTACCTCCAGGACTGCTTGGTGTTCTTCCTCTCGGTATCGATCTACCTGTTTTCAGTTAGTTTACTCCACTCAAATGGTGAACAATCCTTGGTAGATCACACAGCAGTCCTTGCAGAGTCTTGCCAGAAACTGAAAATGAGAAATAAAATCAGAGGTCAAGATTTGGGGCCTATCAGAGCTACCAGGGTCTATTTTGTTTTATAAATTATTTTTATCAAAACTTTAAGGAAAAGATATTCCTCATCTTACAGATAATGTTTCAAGGAGGAAAGAAATCCACCAACTAATTTTACTAAGTTAATAAACTTAATAACAAAGCTGGAGAAGTATAGTGCAATAAAAGGCAATCATAGATCTATCATAATCATTAACATAGATGGAAGAGTCCTAAAATAAGAACAAATCAAATGCAATATTTTTTTAATTACATCATAATCATTTGGCATTTAGCCAAAATACAAATGAAGTTCAACATCAGAAAATCTACTAACATGTCACTCTCATTAACCAAAGGGAGTGGGGGGACTTCAGTAGGTGAACCATTTGTTAAAAGTAGACATTCATTCATGAGCTTTTAAATGCTCTTAGTGAACTATGGATAGGAGGGAGTTTTCTTAATATGATAATAAGAATACACCAAAAACCTAGAGCTAGCATAATATATAATGCCAGAAATTTAGGAACATTATCATTATAGTCAGAAAGAAAATAAAGATGCCTGCCCTCCCTGCTACTGCTCCACATTGTTATGGAGGTGCCAGGCAATGTAGTAAGAAAAGGAGGAGAAAAGCAACAAGTTTGGAAAGAACAACATTAAATTGCTACTATTTTGCAATTATTATTTTCCACATATAACTGTAGGGTAATCTACAGACCAACTATTAGAAACAATAAGAGAGTTTTTGCTGGGTACAAAATCAATATACAATCAATATACAATATCAATGAAAAGTGGAGGCCTTGGACAAATACGAGGACATAAAACAACGAGACTTCCTAAAAGGGAACGGAAAAGGCTGTGGTGAAGTAAAAATGATGAAGAGGTGTTTTTAACAACAATTGGTGACCCTGCTGATAATTTCAAAGTCAGTTACTTTGAATAGTTTCATTGATTTTTAACCCAGTAACATTTCTATATACCAGCAATAACAATTTTAAAATGCAATAGGGTGTATGTGTACCCACAATTCACAATAGAAGCAGAATTTTAGGGAAACTAGGAATAAATCTACCTCAGAGAAAATTATAAAATGTTATGAGAGAACATAAAAGAACTTTGGATAAATAAGTTATACCTTGTTCATGGATGGGAAACTAAATGAAGATGGGATTTTTTGCTAATAAGAGTGGAAGAGTAAAATTCCAAGAAGAGTCAATATGATTCTAAAAAGTACAAGGAGGGAAAGCTGGGATGGCTCAGCTGGTAAAGCACTCGCTTTGAAGCCCCAAGGACCAAGGATCAAATCCCGGTCCCAGCCCATGCGGACCCACATGCTGAACTGGGGAGTGCCCCCAGTTCAGTTCTTGCTGGGACCTATGTGGGAGGCTCCCGGCCCAGTTCCTGCCCTGCACAACCCTGTGCCCGCTTGTGGAGTGAAACTATATGGAAAATTAATGTCAACTATGGGGACTGCTCTGGGCCCTCCCTCTTCTCTCTGTTTCTCTCTGTCTCTGTTTCTCTCTGTCAAAAATTAATAAAATAGGGGAAAGCCGGGACGGCTCAGCA